>PVJD01012362.1:13965-40304 GCA_004026545.1 Mormoops blainvillei | reverse complement strand
AAAAATTCCCTGTTTTGAGCTCCAGGTCTACCTGTCTCTAATTTAGCTCAGCGAATATTTCCCAATATCCACTATAACACTAAAAAGCACTTTTCATACTTAACCTCTAACCCTCAGCTCCCTTGGGAAAAGTACCTCATTTTACAGATGAGCAAACCAAGATGGGAGAGGTACAATTACTCCCTCAAGTACTTCCTCCGGCAACGGTGAGAAGATTGGGATTCTTTACCTGGGGGCAGTTAGAAGGCTGTGAAAAAGAACCAGAAACAGTCTCCGCCCTCAAGGACCTGACAATGGCCATGGGAAGTTCACTGCCAGACAAAGCAACTGAGGCGCCTGTGGTGGTGTATTCTTCGCAGAGTGTGGCTGTGCCAGTGTAGGGGACGGAATGGCTAATTCTGTCTGGGTGGGAGTTTCCTGGGGGTGACTGGGCTGAGTCTTGAAGGATATGATCATTTCGGAGGTGGGGCAGGCAGCGAAGTGTGGCCCACCAGGCCCATGTAAAGTAGTCAGGAGGCAGGAAGTACAGCCAGGAAGAAAATCTGGCCAACGTGGGGAGGTCAGGAGGCAAAGCCACATGGGACTCCTCACTGGGAGTCTTGAGGACCTGGTCTTTGGGAGGAGGAGACAGACAAAGAGCTGGGAGGTTTTAGGGAGCATCCTTGATGTAAAGGAGAGCAGAGAAAGTGATGACAGAGTCCTTTCTATGGATCGATAGGGCCTGGCCACAGAGGGCCATTCCCATGGGCAGAGCAGGTCAGGCCACACCCACCAGAGCCCCCAGCCTGGGTGCAGATGACCTGACCCCAGTGGAGGGGTGTTTCCTTCAGGAACTGGGAGGGCCTGGCGGAGATGCAGCCCAGAGGTGGGTGCTCTTGGGAGAGGCCCACTGTGGGGGTCTGGGGAGGCTGAGGCCTGGGTCAGCCAACCCAGAGGTAGCGAAGACCGGGAATGACAGGGGACGATGGAGTGGTCCACTGTCCCAGCAGTTTGGCAGATGTTGGTGTGAGGGGCTGAAGGGCTGGAGGCAGAGGGTGGAAATGGTGCATGAAGGGCATCTGCTGCCAGATTTGGAAGTGCGGGCACTGGTGGGACGACTGCTTTCTGTGAGCTTCTGGAAGCAAGGGGCTTGCCTCCTCTTTCCTGACATGTTCCCAGCGCCTAGCACAGGGTCAGTCACTTGGTGGCTGTTTGATTCCTATTTATTTAATAAGTATGTTGGCCCACAATACACACAATGGTTACAGATATATACTATGTTTATGGTATACACTAAGTTGATGGGCACATACATATGTAGTAACCATTTAAAAAACTTTATTGAAAAGAATACACATTAATGGCCAAGGTAGTGGTTACTTTGGGGGAGGAACTGAGATAGTATAGAAAAGGGATTTCCATGGAGTCTATTTTTTAAAAATAAAGAACAGAAGAAAATTTGATTATAAACATTTGTTCAACCTGAGTGCTGGGTACCTGGGCTCCTATTATATTAGTTTTTGTAATTAAAAAATATTTCTGAAGTTGATAAAGTAAATAAGTTGATGCACAAATATTTTGGTAAATATATAAAATATCTCTTCTCTGGAAGAGGGAGCGACTGTGGGGAGGCCCCGTGGCCTCTTAGGACCCCAGAGGGGCCTGGACCACTCTTCTGGGTGGAGATCTTCCACCGGCCTCCACACTGTCGGCAGCTCTAGGAAAAGCTTGGCTGCTCTGAAGGAGAAAAGCAAAACCTGGTTTGTTTCCCCCTTTTTCTTGATGCTGGTAGTTCAAAGATTTTGTTTATAATATCATTGTGCTTAGAATATAATTCTTGGTGGAGGATCTCAGCATTGGTTTCTGGTGGCGTGACATTGTGTTAACTGCGTGCCCACTGGCTCACTCTCCAAGTGGAAGATGGCAGGATTATGAACTTCGATTCCTACGGGTGTCAGGGAAAGAAGGTACACCATGTACTCAGAGAATGTGTTTGAGTCTAAGCTCCACATCTTCCTAGCTGTGTGACTTTGGTCAGTTCACTTGACCACTCTGAGCTTCAGTTCCCTCTGCTGTAAAATGTAGATGGTTAAGAGGATTAATGACCTGATACACGTGAAGGCACGTGGGACAGAGCCTGGTGGGTGCACAGTAAATGCTCCACATATGTTAACCCTCTTCCCATTGAGGTGTTCGTGCATCCTGACCTTTGTTCGCCCTCCTGTCACCCCCAAACCACTCCAGCCCATGCAAATTGATCTGGTCCTTGGAATCATTTTTCATAACCCAGTGGCTCATGCCACTACTTAATAATCATAGTTATTTTTTTTCTATCCACTTTTTTTTTCTTTGCCTCCTTGGGTCATAAAACTTTTAAAAGCAGGAACATCATTTCAGGTACTGCCGTGGGGTGGTGAAAGGCCCACTAGTGTGGGAGGCAGACGTCCTGGGTAAATTTGGAGATCCACCTCATTTGGGGGGCTTCGGTTTCATCAGTTGAATGGCAATGATAATAACCTCCCCCCACCGTTTCTAGAAGATCACTTTTGACACTCATTCTATGTGAAACTTAGTTAGGGGGAGTTTAATAAACAATGTTGAATGAATTTAAACTGCTTTGAAAAATGAAGCTCTTTACAAATGTCAGGCATTATTTTTAATTCCCTGTGGTATATAGTAAAGGGCCCTGTAATTTAGCTACTGCTAAGAGAAACCGAAGGCTTAAATATTCTCCAACCAACTAGAAAACAACAATAACAAAAAAGCATCATCACACAGGGGTTATAAAGCCGACTCGGATTTGAAACAAAATTTCATCTTCATTCTTACCAGGATCAAGATGACCACAGCCAACCCTTTCGTGGGCACCACCTTCTACTCCTTGAATGCAACCACCAAAGAAGAAGACTCTCTGTATAAAAGTAAGGTCAATGTGGCGTGGCAACAGGTGGAGGGATGGTGGGTCAGGTGTCATGGTCAGCTCCTGGTCAAGAGCTTGGGCTGTGGAGACAGAGTGCCTGAGTCTCAGTCGCAGCCCCGCCGCTTACCAGCTGGATGACTTTGAGCATGTGACTTCAGTGCTTTCTGCCTGTTTCCTCCGGTCTAACGTGGGGATGTTAATGAAGCTACCACACATGGTGGGCATGAGGTCGGAAAGAGATCATCTGCGTAAAGAGCTTAGAATAGCTCGATGCATGAGTATTATTATTATTATTTCTATTTTTTATTAGGGAGTATTAAATACCTAATGAGTATTATTATTATTTCTATTTTGTATTAGGAAGGTTTGGAGTTTAGAGGGCAGTGGAAATTTGGATCTTCTGTAAGATGTCCCTAAATCAGTCACATTAAAGTATAGCTACTTCCATACTACTTTTGTAAGGCAGAAACATTCCATCAGTTCACAAAGGAGGAAATGAATGGAGGTGGGATGAGTTATCCCAAGGGAACCATGTACCAGGAGACATTTACCAGGTCCCCGGGAGGAAAAATTTGAGGGCCACCCTTCAGAAAATCAATTGATTGTGTTAGGGGAAGTCTGGATCCATTTCGGTCATTTCAGTTGACCTGGAATATACTTCTGCAAACGGAATAGGCCTCCCGGCGCAGGTGGAGTGTCCCCCAGTGGTAAACAGTTCTGGCTTGGTGCTGGCGGGAAGCTGGCTTAAGGGCAGGACATTTCCCTTCCATGGAAGCCCAGAAAGGGTTACCCTTGGGACAGGATCCCATGTGCTGGCCTGCTTCTAGCTGGGTGTGGAGACCTACAGGGACCTACTGAGGTATGTCTCAAAACAATTCCAAAGGGAAGTATGGGGTAGATAGAATCACTGTCAGCAAGATGGGAAAGGTTCTGTTTTTATTTAACGGAAAGTAAAGGTTCTTAACTAGGCGATTTTGCCCACCTAGATAGGGTTACCAGATTTAGTAAATAAAAATACAAGATACCCAGCTGATTTAGACTTTAAATTAAACTTTTTTTTTTTTTTCCCGGTAAGGATGAGCCATGCAATATTTGAGACATACTAAAAAATTACCCATCATCAGAAATCCTCATTTTAATGGGTAGCCCATATTTTATCTGGCAATTCTGCCACCAGGGGACATTTGACAATGCCTGAAGATATTTTCAGTTGTCACCACTGCATGGGGGAGAGAAGAGAAGTGCTACCGGCCTCTAGCGAGAAGAGGCCAGGGATGCTGCTAAACAGCCTATAAAGCACAGGACAGCTCCCACAACAGAGAATGGTCCAGCCGAGGTTGAAAAACCCTGAACTAAACTATCATCACTGGATTCCCCGGCCCCTCCTCTTTTCCTTCCAGCCTTTCCTCCTATGAATATTGCACGTATTTTTTAAGTAAACCTTTTATAAAAGCATTGCATATATTCAAAAGTGCACAAAAATGCACAGCTGGATGAATTTTCACAAAGTGAACACATGTGTGTAACCAGCCCCCACGTCAAGAAACAGACCACAGCCAGGACCGCGGAAGTCCTGGTGCCCTTCGCGATCACTGTCCCGCAACCGCCCAAGGGAACCCACTATTCTGACTTCTTCCACCAGAGCTTAGTTTTACTTGGTTTTGAATTTCATGTAAATGTAATCATGCTACGCATTACTCTTTTGTATTTGATTTCTTTTGTCAACATTATGTTTGTTCGCATATATTTTGATAGTTCCACTGTAATGTGTATATATTACGTATTTGTGGGCATGTATATAATATCATATTCTATTTTCTTTTTTAATTAGTAATTTAACATACTAGAGTTTATTTTTAAGGTTTTATTTATTTATTTTTAGAGAGAGGGGAAGGGAGGAAGAGAGGGAGAGTAACATTCATGTGTGAGAGATACATCAATCAGTCGCCTCTCACGTGCCTATAGCTGGAGACCCAGCCTGCAACCCAGGCATGTGCCCAGACTGGGAATCAAACTGGCAACCCTTTGGTTCGCAGGTGGGCACTCAATCCACTGAGATACACCAGCCAGGGCTCATATTCTATTTTCTATACTTTATATCATTGTTAGTGTTCCCATATTACCGTAGTCTTCATAATCATTGTTTAAATTATAGCATAATATTTCATGGGATAGGTGTGCCATACCTTATTGAATCACTGCCATATTTAGAATATGAACAATGTAATAAACATCTTCATTCATACAGTTTTTTTTCTGTACTGAGGATTATTACCTAAGATAAACTTCTCAGAATCAAATAGATTGGTTAAACGTATGAACCTTTTAATAATTTAAAAAATATTTTCAATATCAACTCTGACAAGGATGTTGATTTTAAACCTAAAATTAGAGTTGGACATTAGGCTAGGAGTTGATATTAAAATTAGAGCCTGATGCCCTGGCTGGTGTGGCCCAGTGGATTGAGCATCAGCCTGCAAACTGAAAGGTCGCTAGTTCGATTCCTGGTCAGGGCACAAACCCAGGATGTGGGCCAGGTCCGCAGTTGGGGGCATGCAAGAGGCAACTAGTCAATGCTCCTCTTTCTCTCTCCCTCCTCTCCCTCTAAAAATAAATAAATAAAATCTGTGTAAAAGTGAGCTACCATTAAAAATAAAATTAGAACCTGAGATACTATGTTACAAAGATATCCTTGTTTTAATAGTGCAAAATGGAAAACATAAATACCCTCAATAAGGAATTGGCAAATGAATTATGGCACATCCAAACAATGGCGTACTACACAGCCATAAAGGTCATGAAAAAAATATGTAATTACCTGAAAAATGATCAGCATATTGTTATAAAATGATATATGGAACATGGTTCTACTTTTATTAAGTGCATTATTTTCCATATTTATGAATATTTCCTTCAGATGGGTTTTCAGATAGGATTAAAAATATTGATAGACATTTAATGTACATACACATGATCATATTAGTGAATGTATGTATGTGTAGACAATCAGTGGCTCTTGGGGCAATGAGGTCTTTATCCTTTCTTTCCTTTTTTCTGCTTGTATTTATATTTTCAAAATTATCTACAAAAACTACACATTACTTTCATATTATTAAAAAGAGGGAAGGGACTTGACTTGGGGTGGTGAACACACAGTACAATACAGATGATGTATATTATAGAATTGTACGCCTTAAACCGGTATAATTTTATTAACGAATGTCACCCCAATAAATTTAGTAAAAAATTAGAACAAAAATAAAGTAAAATAGAGAAATAAGAAAACAAAATGAATAATAGTACCCAAATTTTAAAAAGCAGGGTATTTTGCTTGCTGTTTCACAAAAGAAATCTGAAGCTGTGTTAAGGTTGGTAAGGGCAGGAGTTGCTAAGGCTGCGTTTTGGCAGGTGATGTGCTGGGCACATGGGTCCCCAAGCCCCGCTGTGAGTCGGGGTGCGCTGCCACTCTAGATGTGACTCTGTCTTGGGGTTCATAGTGAGTGTCAGCATTCCCCCTTCCTCCCCTTGACCCAGCGGGGGTGTCAGGTGACACAGCAGGGGTCCCCATCCTAGTCTGTAAATGCTCCTCTGCATTTCAGTTTGCACATTGGCCGTCTCTACTCCTGTCCTCCTTATAGGCTCTGGAGCCATCGTTGCCGCTGTGGTGGTGGTTGTCATCATCATCCTCACCGTGGTTCTGCTCTTGCTGAAGAGATACAACAGGTATGGGATATCCTGGGCTTTGGAACTGTCTGGTCCCTTCAGTGATGCCAGAATGAATGCGAACTAACACTTGTGGATGCCTGTCTTGTGCCCAGCAGTGTAAATGAGTCCGTCATCCACTGCTCTAACCCATTGTGAGTCCTTTTTTGACACCTATAGAAACTTCTACTATAGAAACTTCATAGTGACCAACTATTTTTGTACTTGGAGAAATATTTTTTAAATGTAATGATCACTTTTTAGCCTTTTGGCTAAGGTCAAGTGTAAACAATAATGATGAGAATGACAATGATAAAAGGCCTTGAGCACTGTGGCAAACAGCATTATGTAATATGCAGGTAATGGAGGAATGGTTCTCTTCTCTTGGGGAGTCCTCTGCTAGGTTATATTCAGTGAACCACATGAATATTTGAGGCCAAAAATACTGGAAGGTATGTACATGTGGGATCAAATAAGAGGAAATAAAATAATATAACTTAATTGTATAAAGAATACATTTTGTGTTATTACCTCTAGTCACAACTTTGCTGGAAGGTTATTCTTTTCAGGGAAGAAATCAAAATTAAAAGATGGTAAGTTACATGAGTGGCTGTTTTTAAATTATTTGTTTTTAAAATCAGCACTTTTTAATAGAAAAAACTTGACCAAAAATCTGTCACAGAATTTTGAGATCCATTAAAACAAAGTTTAATGAGAAAAAAATAAAAGACTATAAGTACAACCATATCATGGACAACCTGGAAGCGATTTGTGAAAAGGTGTTGTAGAAGCGTATTTATTTGTGAGAAAAGCTGTTTACAGTATATTACCACAGTTTAAAAACAGTATGTACAGTATAATCATACACCTGAGTTACACACACTCACATCCATGGAGCATTCAAATGAGACACAAGGTGCTGACAAGCAGCGTGTCTATATGGGATTGCTGGCTAGTTGCTTGTTGGTTTTTACCGGGGAAGAGTCTGTGCTTCCTTGTTTTTGAGGACCAGTAAACATGCATTGTTTTAATAATAAAATTAATATTATTTATAATGGTAGATGACCTATATTCATTTTTTTACTACATGTCAGGCATGGTTTTAAGCTCCTTACGTGTATTAACTCATTTACGCCTCACAACAACCCCACATGGTGGGTACTACTGTTAACCCCAATTTTTTAGGCATGAAACAGGCACAGAAAGATTAAGTAACATAACCAAGGTTGCTTAACCCTAATTGCCAGAGTTGGGACACAAGCCCAGTCCATTTGGTTTCAAAGAAAATACTCCCACCATTACATGTAATATTATAATAATAATAATAATAATAAATTATGTTTAAAAATCTTTGGGATGTTACAATTTGAGTCTATCCCAAACCAGAAGTGTCATCAGTCCCTGCCCCATGTACCCTGCATTTCTCTCTATAGTTGCTGGAACTCTGAGCCCATTTTCTAGCTTGTAATGTGGATGGAGACTCCACTCACCCCTGTTTACAATGATGTTTGGTCTGTCAAAACTAGGCAAATCATTTAACCTGTCAGGACCACTTTTATCAGCGTTCACATGGATGTGTCTAAAAGTGCGATCACTGCATTATGGGTACATTGGAGAATGCCCTTGTTCTTAGTATAAGTGGCATGATGTCTGCAACTAACTCACAAATGGTTCATGATTTTAAAACATTAATTCTGGATGTATGTGTGTATGTATGTAAATGTGGAGAGAGAGAGAGAGAGAAAGAAAGAAAGCAAATGTGGCAAATTGTTAACAGCCAGTGAATTGTTTGGTGAAGGGTATTTGGACATTAACTGTAGTATTTATGCAACTTTTCTGAGGATTTTGAAATTCTTAGAAAAGAATTATAGTAGGTCGACAAGATGAAATATCATGTAGACATTAGAATTAATGGTTGTTGTTAACTATTGAATTCTATGGCACATGAAAGGAAAGACAGGCTGTACATTTAAAGTATAATCCCTTCTCAATTATGTTAAAAGTTACTAAATGTTTCTAGCAATAAACTTAGCAAGCATAATATCGTTGCAAAATTTAACTCACTCTACCAAAAATGTAATATCTTTGTTTTGTCTTTTTTTTAAATTTTCTTTCTTTTGTATTGATTATGCTACTGCAGTTGTCCCAAATTTCCCCCTTAGCCACCCTCCACCCAGCACTCCCACTCCCTCAGGCAATCACCCCACCACTGTTCATGTCCATGCGTCATGCGTATAAGCTCTTTGGCTACTCCATTTCCTATGCTATAACTTACACCCCATGACTTTTCTGTAACTACCTATTTGCACTTATTAATCCCCTCACCTCTTTACCTGTTCCCCCACAACCCCCTCCCATTTAACAACTGTTGAAATGCTCTTTGTCTCTATTCTTGTTTGCTTAGCTTGTTTCTAAGATTCAATTATTGATAGATATGTATTTTATTGCCATTTTATTGTTCACAATTTTGGCCTTCTTCTATTTCATAAATAAGTCCCTTTGACATTTCATGTAATAATAGTTTGGTGATGATGAACTCCTTCAGTTTTTTCTTGCCTGTGAAGCACTTTATCTGCCCTTCGGTTCAAAATGATAGCTTTGCTGGGTAGAGTAACTTTGGCTATAGGTCCCTGCTTTTCATGACTTTGAATATTTCTTGCCAATCCCTTTAGCCTGCTGAGTTTCTTTTGAGAAATCAACTGAGAGTCTTATGGGAATGCCTTTGTAGGTAACTAACTGCTTTTCTCTTGCTGCTTTTAAGATTCTCTCTTTATCTTTAACCTTCGGCATTTTACTTCTGATGTGTCTTGGAGTGGGCCTCTTTGCATCCATCTTGTTTGGGACTCTCTGTTCTTCCTGGACTTGCATGTCTATTTCCTTCACCAAATTAGGGAAGTTTTCTTTCATTATTTTTTCAAATAGATTACCAATTACTTGCTTTCTCTTCTCCTTCTGGCACCCCTGTGAAGCAAATGTTGGAATGCTTGAAGTTGTCCCAAAAGCTGCTTATACTATCCTCACTTTTTTGGATTCTTTTTCTTCTTCTTGTTCTGATTGACTGTTTTTTGTTGCCTTATGTTCCAAATCATTGATTTGATTCTCGGCTTCATCCACTCTACTGTTGTTTCCCCTGTAAATTGTTCTTTATTTCAATTAGCATATCTTTTGTTTCTGACTGGATCTCTTTTATGCTGTTGAGGTCCTCACTAAGTTCCTTGAGCATCCTTACAACCAATGTTTTGAACATCTGATAGATTGCTTATTTCCATTTTGTTTAGTTCTTTTTCAGGAATTTTGATCTGTTTTTTCATTTGGGCCATGATTCTTTGTCTGCTCATTTTGGAAGCTCCTCTGTGTTTGTTTCTATATATTAGGTAGAGCCACTTTGATACCATGTCTTGGTAGCGTGGCCTAACATAGTCGGTGTCCTGTAGGGTCCAGTGGTACAGCCTCCCCTATCATCCAAGCTGGGTACTCTAGGTGCATCCTCAGTGGGCTGAGTACACCCTTCTCTTATAGCTGAGCCTTGATTGGCAGGTCAATGGGAAGGATTTACCCAAGCCAGTCAGCTGTAAGGACTGGCTGTGACCACCGACTTCTGCCATCCGTGGAGGATCAGCTATGCAGGGGCAGGGTGGTGGTGCTCTGATGTGGTCTGTAGCTGTCCACTTGGTATGCAGGCTCTGGGATTTCCTGGGTGGTGCATGCCAAGGTCAGTCCCCATCGGTGTTGCGCCCAGGGCCACCCTGCATGAGCTATAAAGCAGCCTGAAATGTCTGTCCCTTGTGCTGGGTTTGGAGATTGCCAGGCAAAGCCAAGCTGTGAATCTAGGCTGGCTGCTGCTAGTGCCAGGCTTGGGTCCACTTAGTAAGAGGTATAGGGGCCGGGGGCTCACTGAGGCTGGCTGTTGCTTGTTTGATAGGATTTAGGAAGTTATAAAGCTTGACCCCAGACCGGCCATTCATATGGAAAAGTCACAGTTAACAGTTTTGGTGGACCCATAAGTTGAGTGGGACAAAGCCTCAGGGGATCTCCAGGGTGGGGTAAACAGTGTTACCCATGTTGAGGGAGTCTCAGATATGGCATCAGCCTGCTGGCTCTGTGGCTCTGTTGGGGGAGGGTTCAGAAAGGGACAATGGCCTCTGCCCGCCTTTCTGTCTGAGAGAAAACTGTCCCCCAGCTCTCGCCATGATGCCAGACACTTCACTACCTCCCCGTATGCCACTGGTGCCCATCAAGCTGCTACCCCGGCGTTGGAGCTCAAAGAGATTGCACCTGAGTAAGTCCATGCATGGGTTCTTTAAGGGGAACTGCTTTGGACTCCAGAAGTTTCTTCCACTGACTCAATCCTTGCTGCTTTTTGCAGCCAGACATTGTGGGGACCTATCTTCCTGGCACTGTAATTCTGGACTGGGGGGCCTGGTGTGGGGCTGGGACTCCTCGCTCCTGTGTTATCCCTCCCAAATTTTTATCCATCACATGCGGATATGAGACCAGCCCATTCCGCATCTTCACCCCTCCAACCAGTCTGGATGGATGTGGTTTCTTTAAGTCGGTGGTTGTCAGACTTCCATTCAACTTGATTTCCGACAGTTCTGAATGATGACCGTTCTATATTTTACTTGTAATTTTGATGCGATTGCACAAGGAGGGAAGCCATTATCTTGACCAGAAGTCCCCTGTTTTGTCTTTAATACAGCCAACTATCTGACACTTTATTGATTCATTAAGAGAAAAAATTAAATCAAATTAAATATCTATTATAGATTAAACAACAAAAAAAAATTGAAGGGTCAGAGTAGCTGATGTCTAAGGTCCCTTCCAGTTGCAAATTTCTGTGCTTGGCAATTAAGTAACATGACTTATGATAATGCGCGTTAATCTCTTTGCCAGATCCATAGTCACAGAACCCATTCTCTGGGTATATGAAGGGGGACACTCAACCATGTGTACATATCTCATTGCAGGAAAATGAGGTCAAGGCGGGAGCTGGAGCCCAAGCGCCCCAAGGCCTCCTCCCCTTCTGCCCGGGGCCCAAACAGCAGCCGCAGCAAACACCATGCCACTGTGACCTTCAGCCCTGATGATGTCCAAAGGGGAACTCGGTGACCCCCATCCTGGCGCTATCTTGGCCACTGTCTGCAGAGCCTTCTCCAGTCAAGACCAAGAAGCACATTTCTCCCCTGGCAGCTTCACTATGAGTTCCCTCCAGTTAGGTCAACAGAGGCATCTCATGCAATCCCTGATGCTTCGGGCAACCCCCAACCCCATCCTGCCCCGTCCTGCCCCACCCGCACTGTGTCCATATCTCTGCTGCCGTCCTGCCCCACCCGCACTGTGTCCATATCTCTGCTGCCGTCCTGCCCCACCCGCACTGTGTCCATATCTCTGCTGCCGTCCTGCCCCACCCGCACTGTGTCCATATCTCTGCTGCCGCCTTACCAAAAAACTGTGGAGCACTGTTTTGTCATCTGAGGAAGTAGGGCTATGTTGGGAATCCAATGATCTGGGTTTGGCTCTCTCCCCCTCCAAACACGATAGCTAGACAGATAGCCCAGGAGTTTTCTTATAGGGGTCAGGGGTCAGGCCATGCTCCAAGAGAGTCACAACTAGGTCATATCAGAGTAAGGGCCATATCCACAGGTTTGCAGAGTGAACTATTCAATCCCGCAATCAGGGCAAGTAACTAATCAGAATACCACCTCGTTAATTTGTAACACATTCCAGTATTAGATGACCACTAGCCAACTCGGGATGATTGATTGGTCAGCAATGTTTTCCATCTTTAAGAAAGGTTAAGGGGAAAACTGAATTCTGCTCCAAAGATTTCTAATCATTAGCAAAGAGTCATATTAGAAGGAAATAGGGTGACCTTGAGGAAAACGGCCTCTAGGACAAAAGCTCGTTGCAGTGTCCATGGACCTGGAATGAGCCTGGCGGCTGGTCAGGGCCCCTCCTCCCTTTCTGGGCAGGTTAACCCTACCTCATCTCATTTCTTGGCTCCCCTGGATTTGGATTCTGACCAGTCCTCACTCTCCAGTTAACACGTTGTCTCCGAGGACCAGTATTTGCAGACTGATTAGATTACGACCCTATTACCTATGCCCCTCCTAGTCACCTTGCAAAGATCTAGGCCACATTCAAAGTACCACATTCACAAATCATTTCTCTGTAGAGAGCTGATCTCTTTGACACCTTTTCCTGGAGTACAATCTACTGAGAGGGGAAAGCATTTTGGAGTCAAGAAGACCTGTCTTCCAAGCCCCACTTCCTGGTTGTATGGCCTTGGAAAAGTGACTTGACCTCTCCGTATTTGGTTTCCTAACCATGAACTGGGAATGATAACACCCGCCTCACTGGGTTACAGTCATAAGTCATGGTCTTAGTAAAGCAACCCTGACAGTGCCTGGTACCAGCAAATGCTTAATAAATGGGAACCAGCATTACTATCATGATATTTCTTCAATGGCAAAACATTTTTTTTTCATTTTAATGATCCTGAAATCAAATGTATCTTAAAATTGATGGGTCTGTTAATGTAGTGTCTCTCTCTCTCTCTCTCTCTCTCTCTCTCTCTGTCTCAAAAGGCTGTTTTTTAAATCAGTTGTACATCTCCCAATTGAAGGCATCCCAAAAAAGAGATAATAAATCTTTACTACGTAACAGAAAGTGACACAATCTAACGTTTAACCTCAAATTCTAGGAATCTCTCCCTCTTAGGGTTAGAATCCCTTTTGAAGGGAAACTGAGGATCAGGGATATAAGAGGACTGACTCCTGGATCGCACAGCTCATGTCATCCCACTATAAAAATGCTCACTTGAATAAATCTGGAGAAATATTGGCAAATTCTTCCTCCTCAGACATCTTTTCTCTGCACTATTTTTATCCTCACCAAGGTCATTTTTTTTTCATTGTTTTGAGAGAGAGAGGAAGGGGGTGGAGAGAGAGGGAGAGACACACAGATGCTATCGGTGCGTCTCCCAGGCACCCCAACCAGGGACAGAACATGCAAACTAGGCATGCGCCTGACTGGGAATCGAACCCACGACATTTTGGATTACAAGATAATTCTCCAGTCAGCTGAGCCACACTGACCAGGGCCTGTACTTTGTTTAAATATCCACCACGTACCAGGCATGTTGCAAGGTGCTTTCATATAAGCTATCTTAAGAATTTATTTTTCCCAATAACCTTAGCGGGTATTCTTTTTCCACAGATGAGAATTTCAAACTCAAAGATAAAAAAGTACTTGTCCAAAGTCACACAGCTAGAAAGTTGCAAAGACTCAAACCCAGGCCTCTTTGACTCCAAATTCCATCTTTTTGTAGTATCGCACTCTTCGCCACCCTGGCTCAAAGAACACGGATTTGCTTGTGAGCAGAACAAGAGAAGACAGATTAGTCCATGTGTTTGAGGGGAGGTCAGTGGTCTAGCTTGCAAACCACTTTGGGAGCCTCCTTTGAGCTTCCATGATTGTAGCAAAGAGTCCTGTCTAAACCCACCCAAGCTCTAAGGATTCCTGCTTCATTCCGCTCCACTTAGGCCCAAGGAGCAAGGCATGGAGCCAGGGCAAAGCCAGTTCTTTAGGGACCCAAGCGCCAAGTAGATGTTTCCTAAACATAGTCTGCTTTTAAAAAATTCGTTTGGAATGTTGCAGCCCTAAAACCAGGCTCTTCTGCCCACAGTTGACTGGTCCTGGAATTACTAGAATTATTTTCTAATATATGTTCTTTTGCTAAATGAAAGCTTGTAAATGGAGGGATGAAGGGAAGGTAGAGAGGGGAGGGGAGGGAACCAAAGGGTTTTAGTGTTTTGTTTGAACTGATGAAAGTCCTTCAAGCGTTCCTAAGTGCAAGTTGAGGTGCTACTAACACATCGTCACAGTCCCTGCTCTCAAGGAGTCCACAGCTGGTCTCCCGTGATAGGGATTTTGTAATACCTTTGTGCGTTTCTTTTCTGACAGGTGCCTTTCCTAACTGAGTGGATGCTGCCTTATTTACCCACTAAATCAATAAAAGATGCTAAATGCTTAAAGGAAATGTCTAAAAATAAAATAAATTAAATCAAAATTTTGCTGCATTTATTTCAATTAAATTTAGAGCTAGTGAAGACCTTTTCTAGAAATTTCCTTTTCCTGACTATGGAAGTAGGGTCCTGAGTTGAAAGCCTGAGCCTTTTCAGATGCTGCATTCTCACTTTGAAGGGTTGATGAGAAGGTGTGTTGCCATCAACGGACCTTTCTGTGAGTTTGGAAACTTGTTAACTTGATGAATATTACAAAAGCAATACCATTTGAAGACCTCCTGTTACTCACCGCAGGTGTTGAGATGCCAAAGTTTGGGGGCCCATGGGAGTATAAGAGACATGAGAATGGAACCCAAATCACCAATAGTGATGTTTACCGTTCACTAAGCTCTTACTATGTGCCAAGCATGTGTGAATTCAGCCTCGGGTAATAGTGCCAAATTGAGCTGAATTTTCTTGGTACCCTTATCAAAAATTAATTGACTAAATATAAGGACTTATTTCTGGTCTCTGAATTCTGTTTCATTAATCTATATTTCTATTCTTATTCCAGTCCCATACTGTCTTGATAGGTAGTAAGTTTTGAAAGTTGGAGGCATAAGTCCTCCAACTTTATTCCGTCCTCCCTCTTTTTTTTTTCTTTTTCAGGGTATTTTAGCTATTCTGGTCCCTTACATCCCCACCTGAATTTCAGGGTTAGCTTGTCAATTTTGAAAGAAAAAAAAACAGCTAAGATTTTTATATGGGTTACATTGAACCTGTAGATCATTTGAGGGATGTTGGCATCTTAACAATATTAAGTTTTTTGATCTGTGAGCATGGAATGTCCTTCCATTTATTTCAGTCTCCTTTAATTTCTTTCAATGAAACTCTATAGCTTTTGTTGTACGAGTCTTGCACTTTTTTTGTTAAATTTATTCCTAATATTTTATTCTTTTTTGAAACTATTATAAATGGAATTGTTTTCTTAATTTCCTTTTCAGGTTGTTCATTGCTAGCGATTTTTGCATATTAACTTTGCATCCAACAACTTTGCTGAATTTGTTTATTAGCTCTAAGGTTTTTTTTCCTGCAAAATATTTAGAGTGTCTGCATATAAGATCATGTCATCTATAAACAGAGATGATTTTACTTCTTCCTTTATAATTTGCCTAATTACTCGGGCTAGAACTTCCAGTACTATTTTGAATAAAAGTGGTAGGAACAGACATCTTTGTCTTCTTCCTGATCTCATAGAATTTGTTGTGTAGCAGGAAAGGCAAACAATTAAACAAATAACTATTATTTTTGACATAGGAAGTTCAGTGTGGTATCTAAACCCCTTGTTGGATCACCTTGCTCAGCCCAGACATTGGTGTGTAGGGAAGAAGATCCCCAGAAAAAAATAACATGTACACTAAGAGTGATAAAAATTGAGTAGAAGTGAGTCAGGGGAAGAGTGGGAGCAGAGGAAGAGAGAGAAAGAGAGCCCTGGCCCTGGCCAGGTAGCTCAGGTGGTTAGAGCATCATTCCAATATACCGCGGTTGTCGGTTCAATCCCCAGTCAGGGCACATGTAAGGGTCAACCAAGGAATGCATAAATAAGCCGAACAATAAATCAATGTTTCTCTCTCTCTACCTTTCTTCATTCCTCTCTTTCTAAAATCGATACATATTTTAAAAATTTAAAAAGGAAGAAAGCCCCAGCTTTGCACAGTGGTAGTATCATAGCCAATTAGGTTTACCTGAGGCACGATTATTGCTATGAAAACTTTTCCCTAAAGACGAGAACCCTACTGGAGAGAGACACTTAAATTCAGCACAAGTCTGAGGGAACAGTGCAGGAAGGGCTGGGGAGGGGAGAGAAGAGAGGTTGCAGTATGAAGGATCTTCTATGATTGGCTGTTTTAATTTTTAAAAGATTCTTTCCTATATATTTTTGGAAAGAGGGGAAGGGAGGAAGACAGAGAGGGAGAGAAACATCAATGTGCGAGAGATACATTGATTGGTTGCCTCTCACACGCCCCCAGCTGGATACCTGGCCCATAACCCAAACATGTGCCCTGACCAGGAATCAAACCAGCGACCTTTCTGTTTGCAGGCCAGTGCTCAATCTACTGAGCCATGCCAGCCAGGGTGATTGGTTATTTTAAAGGCAATGGGGAGCCATTGAAGGTACTTGAGCCTTGAAGTAACAAGATCAAATCTGTGCTTTAGGGAGATTAATCCTGCTACAATGTGCAGAATGGATTGGTGTGGGAGAGACTGGAGGCTGGGAGAACAATTTAGAGTCTATTACAAGAACGAACGGGTGCATCTGTGTATCTGTTAGTTTTTAAATGCCTTTTCTAAATAACCCTCTAACTGTCAAGTTTTGTTCTTTTTCCTCTTTAAAGCAGCTATTTGTGGGTGTGCAGTAACCCAACAAAAATGTCTTTAGGAACCATCTCAGGCCCACTGTCTGGGAGCACACAGCAGGGTCATTGTCTCAGCTCTGTAGCCCTTTGTCCCAGGACACCCATTCCCTGCACAAAAACTTTCCTGGCAAAGAAGCAGACTGCTGTGGTTTAGCAGATACTACTGTCCCAGGCTCTGACTGTCTGCCCATGTTCGGGAGAAGCAGGTAGAAAAAAGACTAGCCTTCAAGCCTCTAGTGATTTGAAACCCTCTGTCTAATTATGGCCAGGTACTGGCAGAGAGGGTCCCTTCCCAGCTCAAACTCAATATTTTTGAATAAATTTTACCTGGGCCCCCTGGTGCTCTTAAAGTCTACTGCAATGCCTTAATTGATCTCAGAGAAACATAAATTTATTCATCCTTTCCAGCTTTCCAGTTCTTGCCTTGGGAGGCACGTGGGAGTAAAAGAGAGGGGGGAAAATACATTAAGGTGTGGGTATCCACAACCTTGAATAGAAGAATCTGTGAACTGGTTAGTTTGTTCTGCATAACAGAAACAGAAGGGGAGAAGCAGGTGACAGCTGTTGGCCCCAACAGAGATAGTTCTCCAGTCTCTTCAATCCATGGCACACTTCAACTTTGATCATATGGACACCTTCTGGTTTGATGAGTTTTTTTTCCACTTCACCCTGAATCCCTACTCCTACTTTTCTCCTGCACCAGAGACACTCCATTTAATTTATGTAATTTTTTTCATATTTAAAACAAACAAACAAACAAACAAAAACTTATTGACCACACAGCCCACTTCAAGCACTGCCCACCTCTGCTTTTCTTCACAGTAAGATTCTTCAAAAGTGCTGCTTGGGAGGCTTGGGAACGATGTGGGTAGGGACAGAGTGGAATGTGGGAAGGGTTCATAGAAGTGGATGAAGGGCACTAGTGGAATAACATTCAGCATTCTTCAGAGGGAGAGAACAGGATCCAGTTTCTATGACATATCATACACAATGTCCAGAGTGTCATAAAATTATTAGACCTCAACAAAATAGGAAACTGTGACCTGTAATGAAGAGAAAGATCGGTCAATAGTAAGAGGCCTGCAAATGACCCAAACATTGGAATTAGCGAAGAAGCAAATGGAAATCCCAAAGCTGAAAATACAGCATCTGCGATAAAAAATGCTTTGGATGTGATTAACATTATGTTGGATACAACCAAGAAAATGATCAGTGAACATTAAAACAGACCACTAAATATCACCCCAAAAGAAAGAACAAAAGACTAACAATCAGAAAAAAAAGAAAAGCAAACTAATGTCCAAAGGGCAATAAAACTGCAATCTTTGATGTTATCTTTTCTCCTAGGTAAAATTCTTCTGCATTGCTATTGGACAAAAGTCACTTGCATGGCTCTGTTTTCTACAAGTTAGTATCTATAAAAGTACCGTCCTCTAAGGAATTGGATAATCACTGATAGGGCCCGTTAGGCAATGCCCCAAAACAGTGAAAAGAAATGCAATAATTCTTTTGGCCTTTTTCCAAATTTTGGATAGTTTTTCTTTAACAAGATTTAAGAGTTAAGCCTTAAAGGGAGAGAGGCGTGGCTTCTAAGAACTTTGTCTTTCTCGCTCTCTTTCTTCCCCTCCCTCCCTCCCTCTCTCCCTTCCCTTCCTCAAACATTTCTACAGCACTTTGTATGTACCAAGCACTATGCTAAACATTTTACAAATATAGACTCATTTAATCATAGTAAAAGGTAAATTGTCCCAAAGCTGATTTGGGAAAAATGTTTTTGTGGGATATAATTTCTTAGAGGGATCTAGGGAAAAAATAGCATTCCCGAGAAAATGCTTAAGCAATTTTCTGATGAATTTTAATAGGATTAAGACATTCTGGGAAACTAGCTACTGACCTACCCAACTGACTTTTATATGAGAGTCTGAGAGTCTTCTATCAAGAGCCTAGTAATTAATCCTAAGCCAGCCAATCTTTCCTTTCTTTTCTGTTATAACAATGATTATCCATTTTCTCTTTTCCATAATAGAGCAATTTTTAAAATTCAGCCTACTAAAAGCCTTTTCCCTTGTAACAAGATTACAATAAAATGTTGACACATGTTATTAACTAAATTATCTGTAAAATCTAATTTTCTGCCTTGTCTGGTGTGGCTCAGTGGATTGAGTGCTACCCTGTGAACCCAAAAGTCACTGGTTCAATTCCCAGTCAGGGTACATGCCTGGGTTGTGGGCCAGGTCACCAGTTGGGGGCCTGAGAGAGGCAACCAATTAAAAAAAAATCTAATTTTCTTTAGTAATCCTCATAACAACCCGAGAGATCTAAATGTGAGACTCTAACCTCCTTTCCCACTCAGTTTGTGTGAATCAGAGCCCAAAACATTTCCCTTTCCCAGGAAGATGGTATCTCAGGTCGAATGTCTGTGGCAGACACAATACACATGACTGGATTCACAAGCATCCATTACGGAAAAAAGGTGCTTTGCTTTCAGTGCAGACCAGAATGATCACAGAAAACCATCTACTAAGGTGCAGAATATTTCTAGAGGTTCAGACATACTGGAATCATGTTGGTATTAAGAGGGATTTATAATCAAGGAGAAGTAGCCTTGGGTTTCGAGGCAACCCCGAACTCTTAACCTCTCCTCCCCCACCAAAAATACATTGCTGTTGATGAACTCACTGAGGGCCGAGGAGAAAAGGGAGGCTGCCGTGGTTTTTCCTGGAAACAACACCATCAAACGAGGTTCAGACTGGAGATGCCAGGTCTTGAAGAGCTGGGACTGATGCCCAGACCTTTAAAAGACAATGAACTAGGTCCTGAAGAATCAGCAGGTAAGCCTTCCTTATCAGGACAACCTCAGAGGTCGCTGGGGCTTGTGGTGGGTCAAATTTGGGACCACTTCATTCATTTTGATCCTCACCTCTTACATTACCCATAGTGACAATGGTCTTTGTTGGGGACCAACACCAGATGGCCCAAAGCTTTGAGGAATTGTAGCTGAAGAGGGGTATTTAGTGGTGGTCTCCAACTGTGAGGGTCCCATTATCTGACATCAGAGGACCCCATTCTTTTTTTCCTCTCTCTCTTTCTTTTTTCTTTTCTTTCCTTCCTTCCTTCCTTCCTTCCTTCCTTCCTTCCTTCCTTCCTTCCTTCCTTTCCTTCCTTCTTTCCTTCTTTCCTTCCATTTCTTTGTTTCTTTATTTCGAAACCCCCGTTCTTAACTCTGAGGTTTGAGAGACGGGACTCTGATGGCCCACGGTAGCAGTGGACTCTTAAGAAGAGGGAGCTGGGGTGGGGAGACTATATGGAGAAGGAGCCTCTGGGGGATGTGATAAACATTGGCTTTCCATTGTGGAAGTCAGCAAATATTTGCCAGGGGAAACCAGTAAAGGAACATAAATTATCCTCAGAGTCTAAAGCCAAAGATCCTGGCTTTAGGAATCGGCTTTCGGTGGGGACTTAGTGAAAAATCAAATGTTTCCAAAAAATGAGTTCCCTATCAGAATTTCCTGGGGCTACTTATTTAAAATGCAGATTCCTGCATTCTACAGATATTAAAATTTGGGGGGTGGGGCCCAAGAATCTGCATTTTAATAATCTGGCTTGCAGACTAGACTCACCATTTTGAGGAACTTGGGCTGAAGCAGGAAGAGCCGCCCAGGTGTGTGCGGAGAGATAGAGGGCAAAGCCTTGACATAAGTTCTACATTTGAAAGTCTCTTAAATGTTCAGGGGAAATGAAAAGTTAGCCTCTGGAAAAAAAAATGACAACTCTTGGGTGTCAAAACTACAGTGTCTAAGATGTGCAGTGTATTGTTTCGCATCCACTTGACGGCTTTAACATAAAAAATGGAACAGACCAGAGGTAGCCTTTAGAAAACATTTATATTTTTAATTATAGGATTAGTTAACCCAACAAAAGATTATCCAATATCAAATATCTAACCTATCTATTCCAGACTAACATTCCTATTTATGTGTACCACAGTTACACGAACTAGTCTTATTATTTTTTAAAGATTTTATTTATTTATTTTTAGAGAGAGGAAGGGAGGGAGAAAGAGAGGGAGAGAAACATCAGTGTGTGATTGCCTCTCAAGCACCCCACCACACACACTGGGGACCTGGCCTGCAACCCAGGCATGTGGCCTGGCTGGGAATTGAACCAACGACCCTTTGATTCTCAGGCCAGAACTCAATCCACTGAGCCACACCAGCCAGGGTTTACACAAACTTTTTGGGAGGGGGCTAAAGCCACAGTATCGTAACCTCTAGGTGGATGCCTGTGATGGTCCATTAGTTGCCTTGTAACTATAGAAGCACTTCACTCTTTTTCCAGGTGCTGCCTAGGTTTCAGGAGAGTGGAGGAATGACAGGCACTCCCGCTGTGGAAGCAGGTGCCCTGGAACTATGAAAACTCAGCCTTCTTATACTCTGTAGTATAAAAAAGCGGGGGGACTCCCCTTTCTGTCAATGGTTTCCCCAGAGGCGGTGTTATTCATGCCCTTGCTGTATATGATTGGCTATAAGCAGTTAATGGTAGTTTACTTATTGCTAGTAACAAGTCCAGGCCAAAGAGGTGTTACACTGATAGGGTAGAGCGCCATCTAGTGATTTGTTATTAGACCAGGAAAGTGTAAGTTTCAGAAAATCCTAGATTGCTATTTGCATCTTTTATACTTGGTATTTATATATGCAAAAACAACTAGAAATCTCCTTATAGTTTGACAGTTTGATATATTAATGATAAATTCAACTAAGCTTTTGTTTTCCTTTATTGCCCGGAGAGTTCTGGCCTTTATATAGTTAACTTTATAGTGAACCTGCTTATAGAATGGAAAAATAGTACATAAAAATGTCATGCAATTATCATTGACAATGAAATAAATATGGAGAAAAGTCTTGAGAGATTTAGGCATCATAAAGCATCTATTTATTTATTTTTTTAATGTTAAGAATGGTGACTGCAGAAACCCTCTAATGCTGAGAAACGATTATTCCTGTACTATCTAAAACTTTTAATAATAAAATTGTAGTTACACTTCTGCCTGTTGTTAAAATTTCATATGTTCTTGATAAAAGTTTATTCTTGTGTTCCAAAAATTTATTCTATGATGGGATACTTTAACTTTGGTAGAATATTGGTTTTTAACAAAATGTGTATTTTCTGCACATCTACTTGGAACTTATTTGCCAAACTCTGGTTTGGATACTGAGTGTAAATAAAGGAGAAATATATAGTTCCTATCTTCCGCACTCCAACCAGGGACTGAACCCGCAACCTTAAGTATGTGCCCTGACTGGGGATCAAACCCACATTTTGGTGCACAGGACAACACTCCAGCCAACGGAGCCACACAGCCAGGGCTGAGCCTATTATTATCTTTTGAGGCTCAGAGTTTGAGGACGGAAAGATAAGACCCAGCAAAGAGCCACCACCGGCTCACTGGGTATTGCTTCTTGGCTTTAAGACCTATTTTGATCTGCACAACGTCAAAGTAAGAAGGAGATGGTGTCTGCAGATACTCTTCACTGCCAAGTGGCTCTTCACAGCACCTGCAGGGAGGAGGCTTATCTGCTTCGGCAGATTTTTCTTGTTCTTTCCTTTTAAAAAAAAACAACAAACTAGGAAACAAATTTATTTCAGTAGTACTATGCATCAAACTACAATAAATGCACAGTAAATAAATATATCATGACTAGAAGAGTTTTTTTACCATTAATGAAGGAAAGGGTTTAATGTAGGTTAAGTTAGATTTGATTTGTTACCTTTCTTTTTGAAGAAATCGTAATGTCCTCTGCAGATAAGGCAATTTTCTTGAAAAACATTCTATTAAGGGGAATAGTGCCCCCCAAATACACAAAAATTAAAGAATAAAGTTTTAAAAATACACAAAGAAAAAAGAAAAATGGGGAATGGTGCCTCTGGGAGTCCCCAAATCTTAATATAATGGCTCCCTGAACGTTAAACTCTTATTCTGTGAGACAGAACTAGAGACTCTCTGGCTTTGGGAAAAGGTAACTGGAAGGCGAATGGATGTTTTTGATGCCAACCCAGAGTGATTACTAATTTGTTCACTCATTCAGCAAATGTTTATGAACGCCTTTATATCAGGCACTGTTCTGGACTCTGGGGATACAACAGTGGGCCAAAGAGACAAAAATTCCTGCCTTCTTTAGCTTATACCCTAGTGAGGAGACATAGATACTAAATAAGAAACTAAGTCTAAAGTATGTTAGAAGGTGGTAAGCTCTAGGTAGAAAAATGAAGTCAAGAATAGCAGTTGGGCATACAGGACTTACAATCTTAGGTATAGTGACCAGAAAAGACTTCACTGAGATCATAACATCCTCGTAAAAAACTGAAGGAAGTGGGGGAGTGACTCCTGTGGCTATCTGAGGTAAGAAAGTTGCAGGCATTAAGAGAGTTCCAGACAGCAAGGCCTGTGTGGCTGGAGTAGAGCGAATGACAGGTAGAGAAGTTGGAGATGAGGTCAGAGATGCTGGGGATTGATGAACAGATCGCGTAGACAGAAGTCGGCCGCTGTAAGGCCTTGGTTTTCCCCTCTGGGTGAAGTGAAAAGCCAATGGAGGGCTGTGAACAGAAGAGTGACATGGTTCTGAGTTACATTTTAGATGATCACTCCCACATAAGTGCTGAATGTGAATAAATGAATGAGTGAAATCAATCAATCGATCAGGGCAAGAAAAAATAATAGGAGGGCCCTGGCTGGTGTGGCTCAGTGGATTGAGTGTCGGCCTGTGAAACAAAGGGTCGCCAGTTCGATTCCCCAGTCAGGGCACATGCCTGGGTTGTGGGCCGGGTCCGCAGTAGGGGGTGTGCAAGAGGCAACCACACACTGATGTTTCTCTCCCTCTTTCACCATTCCTTCACCTCTGTCTAAAAATAAAATAAATAAAAAATAATAATAGGAGAACTAGTAGGCTTTTACTTAACTTGGGAACAAGATAAAACACTAGAAGTGACCTCTTAAAAGGCAAAGAATCTCCTGATTCACTTTCTGACTACATTAAAGACAAAGACCCAGATGAGGTGCTTGCACTGTTTGCTTACAGGTCCTCCTTGGGCTGGCATCTCCTCAAGACGGGCAGGGAAGGGATTTGAGCTTGTGGTAGAAAAGCAGCTGCCTCAGCAGGTTTCTCAACGTGGACTCTTCTTGATAGAATCAGTGGTTACGATGTTTCAAAGAAGAGACTCAGTTACTGATAAGATTGCCTCTGGTGACTGAGCCTTAAACTCTTACACATTCATTTGACAAGTATTTGTTGAACCCCAAGAATGTGTTAGATACTGTTCTAGCCCTTACGGCTTTAATGGTGAACAGGATGAACAAGATTCTTGCCCTCATAGAGCTTTTTTTTTTTAAAGATAAATGGAAAGACAGTATGTAAACAAGATAGATAACAATGTCAGGTACTGTTAAGTACTATGAAGAAAAATAAAGCAAGGTAGGATAAAATGAGGGGGGACGGATATCCGCTGTTTTTGGAAGGCTGGTCAGAAAAGGGTTGTCTGAGGACGTGACATTTGAGTCACCTCTTAGTCACTTTAGGGTTATCAATACATAAATAACGGACTTTCAAAACCTAACCTTTTCATAATTAGATGAGTAGTTCTGTAGTTCAGTGTGGCTGTGGCTCAGAAGTGAGAGATCAGAAAAATGCAATAAGAAATAAAGTATCTTGAAGTGAAAAGAAAGAAGAGATGAGGAAAGGGAGAGTACTGGCCCACGTGGTAAGTCTGGAGAAGGAAGCAGTGAACAAATCCTGTGGGGCCAGTTTATGAAACTAGTCAAAGCAACTAGTCTGGGCTTCGCCTGGTTGACAGTGGGGAACCACTGAAGGGTTTTAAACTGGGGAGTGAAATGATCAAGATTATCTTCTTAGGTAATCACTCTGGATATAGGATGGAGATATAAACACAGAAGAGAGAGAAAATGGTTAATAGGTTGTTGCAATGACTCAGACAATAATCAATTTTGCCTAAGTTAGAGGCCATGGGGCTAGAAGGAAGCTGACATATCTACAAGGTATTAAGTGTTAAGAGAGGCAAAAAGGAAAGATTTGGTGGTTGTAGATTTTGAGGAACAATAATGACGAGAGAAAGGTGGCTCATTCATGGAGAATGGGTAAACAGAGGGTTGAAGCGAGTGGAGGAAGTTGAATTCAGTTTGAGACATGCTGAGTATGAGGTGCCTACAGGAGTAATCCAAGTGAATGTCAGCAGGAAGTTTAAAATATAGGCCTGGGGCAGATCTATGCCTGTGATATATAGGTTGGGGAGGTGAAATAGTAATTCGAACTAAGAGAGAACAGACAGGTCACCTTCGTCAAGGGAAAACAGGAAAAGGTCAATGATAGAACCACAAGGAAAACCAGGATTTACAGGATTAGCAGCAAAAGAATAGAGACAGTTAAGGAAGGACATAACAGAATGACTGAGCAGAACCATGGCATGAGGGGCATGGTAATTTCATAATTCCACCTGGTCAAGTAGCTCGTTCTGTGGAAGCCAGTTGCCTCCCTATCTTTGACCCTCTTGACAAAGTTTTCATTTAGTCAGCAAATTTTATTGAGCCTATACTATGTGCCAGGCACCTTTCTAGGTACTAGGGACACATCAAAGAATAAAAAAGACAAAAAGCCCTGACTTTACGGAGCTTCCATTCTAGTGCAGGGAACAGGCAATAAACAAACATTAAAAGTAGGTAAACAAACATTAGGTGATAATGCTGTGGAAAAAAATAGAGTCAATTAAGAGGCATCAGGGGTTACAGAGAGGCTGTGTGAGCAATTTCCAATGGGGCGCCCCGGGTAGACCTCACTGAGTAGGTGACATCTGAGTAAAAACTTGAAATTTGCCAGGCAGATAGCTGGGGGGTGGTGGTGGTGGGGGGTGGTGGTAGAGTATTCCAGGCAGAAGTTATGACCAGCACAAAGGTTTTGAGGAAAAAGCAAGCTTAAGAAGTTTTAAAGAACAGTGCTGGGGTGCCAGGTGATGAAATCAAAGAGATGGGAGGGGCAGTAATCAGGTAATATTTTGGCATTTGCTCTGAGAAAATAAGGAGCTATCAGAAGATTTTGAGGTTAAGAGTGACATGTCTAAGGTTTTCTAATAGGGTCACTCTGACTGCTGCATGTAGAATAAGATGCTTAGTGGCAAGGAGACCAAGAAAGAGGCCAGCGCAGAAGCCCAGGCAAAAGATGACGGTGCCTTGAATAGTAGAGTGGGTTTCTTGATGGTTTGGGAGTGAGAATTAAGTGAAAGAGTCAAGAATAACATCAAGGTTGTGTC
>PVJD01012362.1:10000-13865 GCA_004026545.1 Mormoops blainvillei | reverse complement strand
TCAATATTTGCAGGGGTGGTAAGTGCCGTGAGGAAAAGGCAGGAAGGGGAGGCGAGTGTTTGTGTGGGCGGTGGGAGGGAAGCCATCCTTTACAAAAGATGGCCAGAGAAGGGACACGTGCTTTTCCCCCAGAGAAAGAGAAAGCGCTTAGTGGAATTCTGGCAAAATGCGTCCAGTGCTTCAGGCCCTCACAGTCAGAGCGGGGCACGGAGGAGGTCGAGCCGGGAAAGGTGGGCTCCGAGGTGGCCGACGACCTGGATGCCCGCAGGCTTCTCCGTCTGAGCCCTGCCCAACACGCAGTCCGATGGCCAGGGCTCCCTCGTCGGCTTCCTGCCCGCTAGCGTGGTTCCCCAGCAGTCGAAACCGAAACTCATGTAATAGGCATTTCCAACTCCTTCCAAAAACCGGACTTGTGTGGAGACGGGCGTAAGCCCGTGGAATTGGGCCAGAACGCAGAATTCATTGTACTACGGAGCTCGATTACGTTTCAGAGCCGATCTTAGTAGCTGGTAAACTCGTAAAAGCAAACAATGACAACTTTTATAATGACAGGGGAGGCCGCAAGATCCCGTTCTGCGTACCGGCCGCCTATTTCTAACGTCACTGTGAGGTAACAGCCTCTCTCTTCAATCACTCCCTGGAACTCCCGCGGTGGGAGGCGTCCCGCACTACGGGTGGGAGGATGGGTCAAGTCGCAGTACAAGAACAAGGCTGATCGCGCGCCACAAAAGCATTCGCATCGCTGTGCGACCCAACGACTCTCCCTCCTGCTCGCACTGGCTGCGGTCGCGAGGCTCTCTCTCCCGGGCTGCCTGCTGGGGTGCCGGGCCTCAGCCCACCCTGGGTGCGCCTGCGCACGCTTAGCGGGCGCTCCCCGCACTGGGCAGGCGCGGCCTCGTGTCGGCTGGAGAGGCGAGCAGGGCAGCGCGCTCTGCGTCCCGGCGCTCGACTCTCCCTGCCGGTCCCGCCCTCCGTCGCGGCAGCGCGGTGCACCTTGGGATAGGGAGCGATCTCCGAGCGAGGCAGCAAGATGGACGCGGGGTTCTTCCGCGTAAGTAGAAGCGCGGGGACCTGGGGGGAGCTGAAGGCCTTCTAGGGGAGGCTCGGCAGGAGGCCTAAACTCGGGGCGCGGTGGCCAGCGAGGGGAGGCATCGAACATTCCGAGGATCCCGGGTGTCAGCAGACGCTCCCCCCCGCCTTGCGGCGGAGATCGGTGCGCCCCTGCGCAGTCTCCTCCTTCGGGATCGTCCCCCCTACGCGGCCGCGACGGTCGCCGGAAAATGGCGGCGGGAATGGGCCGGAGCGGTCCCTCGCCGCCCGCTTGTCTGGCGGGGCCTGCAGGGTGAGCCACGCGCGCCGCCGGGCTCCGGGGCCTAGCGGAGCCGCGAGGAGGAAGTTCCTGGGGGAAGGCCGGAGGGAAACCCTGAGGTGCCTGGCGGCGCGAGGATCCCGGAGGGTACAGCTCGGGGGGTACCGCCCCAGGAGAGCGGGTTGGAGAAGACAGGAAACAGCGTTGAGCGTCTTCTCTGAAGAAAGCGGGCGCCGATTCCCCCGCCCCCACCCATTCCTAGCCCTTCGCGAAAGCGCCGGGTCAGAGTTCGCTGGAGCTCCCGCCCAATTTGATATCCCTTCTGGGAGGGGAACTCAAGATAATATGTAGTGGGGACGTTTGAATCTGAGACCCTCTTGAGGCCCGAGGGGGCAACAGAAAGTATGCGCGCGTGTGGGGGGAAGCAGGGGCGTGGGGTGGGTCGGCTTCTCTCCTTCCCGCGCGCTCCCTCCCCCCGTTTGCTTTCCTCGTGAAGTCCGCCGGGAAAGGTGCCTCTTGGCCGGGCGCTCCCCGGGCTGAGCGCCCACCGCCTGCAGGTGGGGAGGCTTGCCTCGCTCTCGCTGGCCCGTGCCGGGGCCCGTTCCTCCCCGTAACCCACTCCTGTAGGAAATGACCCGCCGCCAGTCGAGATCAGAGTGGGTGGGACGTGACCCTGACGGGTTAGAGCTTGCTGATTCTTTTATTGGAGAACGGACCGTGTAGAGGTTCGTTGGTCTAAATCAGAATGTGTACTTTGTGTGATGTAGGTTGGCTCTTTACTCTCCCAGGGGCATATAATATGGAGCTTGCATGTGTGTTTTTAAAGGAAAAGTTGGAAGCGGGGGGCGGGGGCGACTGGGGCTTTATTAAAATCTCTTTTTAAAATAAAATAGAGAAACATGGGTTTGTTGTTCCACTTCCTCATGCATTCATTGGTTGATTCTTCTGTTTGCCCTGGCCCGTGATCCGCCCCGCAACCTTGGCTGTCCAGAGGATGCTCTAACCAGCGGAGCTGCCCAGTCAGGGCAGGATGTCTCTCGATTCTCCAGAATCTGTTGTGGAAACTCTTCTTTAATCGGCTTTTAATGTGCTGCTTTTTCATCAAAAGTTGCAACATTATTCCATGTGTTTGACTTAAAACAGCCAGTTATTTGACTGTTTTTAGGTTATGCAAACGTACTTTGTTTATGTAATGATAGTTTCAATTGAGAGAGCTTATCAAATTTTCACACTGTCGATGAACTCTGCATTTTGCAGTTTCCATCAAAGTATTATGTATTAAATACTCAATATTTTCTGTGGTTCAAATGTAATATTTTTTAAAAGAAGCCTGTTTTTTTTAATAGTTTTATTTCCCATGGAAAGGAGTTTCAATAGAAAAAGAACAGGGTGGTTGATAAATGTAAAAAAACAAAGTTTGCTTTTGGTGTTGCTAAAAATCTGGAAGGAATGGGTGCAGTTTTTATATACTGCCTAGTTTCTCAGAGTAGTTGACTAGATTTAAATTCTGAGTTAAAAGATTTTAGAGAAATTATCTTTGACGTACACTGCTAATCACATAGTAAACTGAATTTTTCAGTTAAGGTAGAAATGATAGCTTTTATTTGCTGAAGTTCTGCCATGTGCCAGTTACTTTACATACATCGTTTTTGGTATACACGGCTCTGTAAGGGAACATCCTTAGAAAAGTTAAGTAACTTGTTTGAGGTTAAGTGCCTTAAGTAATGGCAGAGTTGCAGTTCTAATCCAGGTACTTTACCTTCCCAAACAAAATTTTCTTGATAATTTTCCAAGGGATAGTGGCCTGCTCTGTGAACTAGTCAGATTTCATACCACATTGCCAGTTTTTCTGTATTTTATTGGGCCAGTAGGAATGACAAAACGCAGATTAATTAGTAACTTGGTGGTCTAATGTAGTACTTGTAAATTCATTTTTCCAAATTCCTTGCTGAAATTAAGTTTTTTAAGGTAAGCCGGTATTTTTCCATGCATTTCAAATTCTTCAAGTTGTGGGAAACTAACACGACACAGACCTAGGGTGTTCTTTTCTTCCCTTTCCCTCCTGTTTATGTGCATTGCTGCAATATTTTGCAAACGTGCTACTGGCTTTCAGAAGAGGATGGAACGTAATGGTCTGTTTGAAAGTATAAAGTATAGTAAGTTTTTCAGTGTTTTTATTTACACAAAAAAAGCCTTAAGGGTCTTAGGTAGAAAAAGGTATAAAAAAATATATGTATATGTGTATATATATATATACACACACTTCAAACTTAGCTTGGTTGTGGGGGCGTTATGTGCTACTATATTTCAACTTACAATGAACATATATTTTGTAATTTTTTAATACAGTCACTGTTCACAGAATGCTACATTGGGGAAAAAGCATACCTTCAGTGCCTACAAATATTGGCTATAATGTTTCTATTTACTTGATTACCCTATTTTTAATTGCTTCTTTTTGATTTTGGAGAGAGAAACATCTATTTGTTACCGCACTTATTTATGTATTCATTGGTTGAGTATTGTTTGATCGAACTCACAACCTTAGCATATTAG
>PVJD01012362.1:0-5000 GCA_004026545.1 Mormoops blainvillei | reverse complement strand
TACTTATTGATGAACCAAATCTACTGTTTTACTTCAAGTTAGGAAAACTTATTGAAAAGGAAAAGGGGCTTCTCTTTCAAAATTGCTCTCTTTTGTAAGACTGATATATTTCTCTTCCCTTCTGAAGAGCATATTGCTTTAATTGCACTGGTCATTTTTCTGGAATACCTAGACCCTTGCCGATGAATTCTAGTGTAATCTGTCTGCATCTAAACTTTGTTTTGTTGGGTTTGAGTTTAGTGGGGAATATCTCTTTACAGTTGACCCTTGAACAACACGGGTTTGAACCGTGCAGGTCTACTTGTGCAGATTTTTTTCAATAAATGCTGTAAATATATTTTCTCTCCCTTCTGATTTTTTTATGTTCCCTTATAATTTTCTTTTCTCTAGGTTTATTGTAAACATGGAGTATACAATACATATAATATTCAAAATAGATGTTAATTGTGTTATTGGTAAGGCTCTGGTCGACAGTGGGCTATTTGAAGTTTTTAGGGAGTCAGAAGTTATATGAGGATTTTCAACTGCATGGAGTGTTGGCACCCCAAACTCCTGCGTTGTTCAAGAGTCAGCTATACTTTTAAGCATTATCTTCCTTTGAAAAATTGGCCTTTGGTTTCCTCATCTCTGGAACTGATTAAGAACAAAAATCTAGGGTTTCAGGTCAATGCTTCCTCCATTGTAGCTGGTATAACAGAGAATGTTTCTGTTGGTTTGCTTGCCTTTCTGATTTTGTCTTGGCCCATTCCCTATTAGGTAAATGTGGTAGGATATATTATTTCCATAGGGAACATCTCAGATACAAATAATAACGGCGTAATTAAAAAGATTAATCCTCACTTCTGCCTTTACCCTTCTCCCCAACCCACATTATTCAAAAACCTGAAAAAAATTGCTTTCATCCTAGACGCAAATCCAGATCTCCTTCCCCTAGAAGACGATCTTCCCCTGTCAGGAGAGAGAGAAAGCGCAGTCATTCTCGATCTCCCCGTCACAGAACCAAGAGCCGGAGTCCTTCCCCTGCTCCAGAAAAGAAGGAAAAAACTCCAGAGCTCCCAGAACCATCAGCGAAAATAAAAGAACCTTCAGTACAAGAGGCTACTTCTACTAGGCGAGTACATAAATATTCATTTATAAATAAATATCACAGTTTTAGGCTACTAAATTAAAATTGTATAGATTATAAATAAAATGCCCCAAAGGTGACCACTGCTTTCCTTTATTTATAGTATTTCAAATGCTTTTTGTATTATAACTTGCTTTTCTTTTCAATATTGTGAACAACTCTGCACCTTAAGAAAAATGCGTGCAGTTAGAATTGTTACTTGCTGTCACTGGATTTCACTGATCTTTTGGAGCTTGGGAGAAGTCTTCATAGATTTTGAAAACTTTTTTTAAAAAGAACTATATTCACTGAGTTATGACTTAGGAGTCTGAGTAGAAGAGGGGAGAAATAAGCCTTTTTTTTACCCCTATAGTGACATTCTGAAAGTTCCCAAACCTGAACCCGTGCCAGAGCCTAAAGATCCTTCTCCGGAGAAGAATTCCAAAAAGGAAAAGGAAAAGGAGAAGATCCGACCAAGATCTCGGTCACGTTCCAAATCAAGATCCCGGACACGTTCTCGCTCTCCTTCTCATACTCGGCCTAGACGGCGCCATAGATCCAGATCTAGGTGAGTTTTGGCTTTAAGATTTGCATAGAGCTTAGGTTTTATTTGCTACTCTTGTAGATAGAAGTAGTAGTAGTTTCAAAGCAATAGAAAACATTTAGTAAAATGTTATTCTTTGGATTTACAGAGAGAATTTGAGGATACTTTCTGTATACCATAAAAATCTCTACATAAATGGAATTATATCCCTTGAAATCCATTTTTCTTAAAATATAGCTACTGAGAAAATTGTGTCAAGCAGTTCAGTCCATTTTCCCGATTTATTCAGGCCCTAATTTTGTTTGTTATGGCAGATCATACTCACCTAGAAGGAGGCCAAGCCCAAGAAGGCGGCCATCTCCTCGAAGAAGAACACCACCAAGACGAATGCCTCCCCCACCAAGGCACAGAAGGAGTAGATCTCCAGTGAGACGGTGAGTTTTCTTTTCTTTTAATTTGTAAGTGTCAGGCGTATGAATATACCAAGTTTGTTTTAGGCTAACCTTTGTATTAGTGTCCCCCTGGAAGAAAACTCATGAGTAGCAGATAACGTCTTCTTAAGAGCATGTCTCACTTGAGGTGTAAATGGTGTTATTGGCAATGAAAAATATGGTAGTGTAGTGTTGGAAAATAAAGAAAAATTCACCATCTTATTGATACTTTATGTTAACTTTTGTCCTTTCAGATTCCATAAGAAACCCTATCAAGTAAGGAAATTAGTCCCCTTCTCTTTTTGGCTTTTAGTTACCACTGGCTTCTTCTAAACCACTTCTTCTACCACTGGCTTCATCTAAAGTAGATGACTGTAGAGCCAGTAAGCTGCTTTTACCAGTATTAAAATAATTCACTTGCACAAATTATACTTTTATATTTAAAAATTTTTTTCATCATTATAGAAATGAGTTCTTACTATAAACAATTCAAATAGAAATAACAAAGTTAAAAATTACCCAGCCCCCAGTTGGCTCAGTTGGTTAGAGCATTGTCCTGGTTGTGGGTTCAGTCCCTCATCAGAGCACATATAAGAATCAACCAGTGAACGCATAACTAAGTGGAACAACAAATCGATATGTTTCTCCCTTCCCCTCTCCCCACGTCAGTTTTTAAAAAATTGCTGATAATCCCATTCCATAGTTTAGTAGCAGTGTTATATCAGGTTGTTTTTTAAGGGATTAGGCATTAAAATGACCCTGTTAATAACTGTTTTTCACACATTATCTTAAAATCAGCATAAAGTGCAATGTTTTTGATCTATCACTTTTAACAACAAAAAAAAGATTGCTGCGGTATCCATTCAGAGTAGAGGCCTGGTGCACTGACAGCAAAATTCTGTGCCTGCTTAACAGTGCATTATATTTGTTTTTGGAAGGAACTCTGATGGTTATGCTTCAGATTACACTTAACACCAGAATTTTTTGTTTTTGAGTATTTTAAGGTTGTTTTTCAGGGAACTAAATCAACTTGGAATTAAAGAAAAAGAACAATAAGCTCCATAATTTTTGTTTCTGCAGTCTGAGGTTTTTCAGAATTCCCTAGTTTCTTTTTAAAGATAATTTTTTTTCTATGGGGAAGAGTTGTCAAAGTATATCGAACCATTTTATAACTATTAAAAATTATAGAATTGATGTTACTGCTGATAAATGAGACTGATGTAAATGGTCGGTCAGTTTAGGTATCACATTTCTCAAAATGATTATTTCTCAGGAGAAAAATAATACTGGCGTTTTCTAGTACAAGATTAGTGGAAAGAGCTATTTCTTATATTGGAGTTTGGCAAAGAGAGTGCTTTAATTGTGCTTACTGAGCCATTTAGCAATCAACATATTTTGCAGATTGTGTAAGATTCCCTTTCAGGCAGTTTTTATTTCACACTTAAGGTAGGGTTTCTTTTTTTCAGGTTCTCAGGAATTCTTCTGCCAAAGGTGAATTCTGCAGGTACACATAATTGCAAGAGAACTTACCACAAATTTTGCTGCAGAATTCGAGAGGCCCTTCCCTCTAAGTTTATGTAGCTAAATTAATTCCATCTTGAACATCTCTTTAAAAATGCAACAGGAAAGGTTGCATGACATTGTATCATTAAATAGAAAATACTTTGCCACCCAAATTTTGTATGCAAACTCTAAAACACTGATATCATTCCTAAGGGAGACAGAGACTGGTTAGTTACTGTATTAACACCCAACTTTTTTTAACTGGAAGGTAACTCAAACATGATTTATCAGAATAATTTATTTCTTTATATTAGTCTCGAACTAGCTGTTTCCTGTGTTAGGTTAGGGTTTTCCATTTTTAAAAAATCATTTATCCGCTTAGCTACATAAACTCAAAAGTTGGATAAAAATAGCTGTATTTTTGCATAAACTGTACGTACCTGTATGGTCATTCTTTGTAGTGTGCAGTTACTGAGTATGAATATTTATCCCACAGGAGACGGCGTTCATCAGCATCCTTGTCTGGGAGTAGTTCATCTTCCTCTTCGTCTCGTTCCCGGTCACCGCCAAAGAAGCCTCCTAAGAGGACATCCAGCCCCCCTCGAAAAACACGTAGGTTGTCTCCTTCAGCAAGTCCTCCAAGGCGAAGGCATAGACCATCACCTCTAGCAACTCCTCCGCCAAAAACTCGTCATTCCCCAACACCTCAGCAGTCAAACCGTACGAGAAAAAGTCGTGTTTCTGTCTCTCCAGGGAGAACTTCAGGTAAAGGTAAAAATCAAAGAAATAAAAACAATTATGTTCTTTCTTCATTTACTTACAACGTGCTTAGTCAGCTGTTGGCCGCCCCCTCTTCCCTTCAAAGTATGAAGTAGCTGAGTAACATTTGTATGTGATGTTCTTTGTAAGTTGTTTAGAGGCTAACCTTTTTTTCCAGCTTTACGTTCTTGGGATTTGTTGAAATAGACTTTGTATGCGTTTTGTTTTTAGTGATGCCTTCTGGCGTTGAGTAGGTAGAGAAATGTATTATCAGTCAGGGCTGTTTGATTTTGGGTAACTTACCAAAGTTGTAGTACCATGATAGGGATCATTATATTACTGTGAGACCAGTTGACTCCCCCTCCACACCCCCAAAGACTTTTGTTTTTGTTTGATATCTTGTTTGAGGACTTCATGTTCTTTTTTATTCTTTTCTTGGCCTTATTGTGCTCTCTAGGGAAGGACATGGTAGCTGATTTGTTTTTAAATTTAGGTTCTAGGCAGGGTTCTTGAGTGTTGTCCTTGCTGTACTCTGTAGATTGGTTTTTAAGGAATTTATGGTCTGTGATCCTGCCAGGCAAGTAGAATGGTAGCTATGTGAGTCTGAGTGAAGGTATATTGGGATTTGTTCCTTTAGTATTAAATACATACTAGAGGA
>PVJD01012361.1:0-40190 GCA_004026545.1 Mormoops blainvillei | reverse complement strand
TACCTCTGCTGGTTTTCAAACATGTTGCACAAATCTATGATACTATGAGCAGTTTGAAAGTATCTATTTATTGAAAGTCAGTAGCATAAAATGCTATAATTTTAAACAACATTTTGGCTGTCTTGTATGCATAAAATTGTGCTTCAGGCTTTTGTAACATGCATGGTAAGTCATTATAATTGAGGATATTTACAAATTTATTATTTATATTTTGTTAAATTTTGTTTGTTTATGTACCTCTTTAGACTATTATTATTTTTCTTTTTTAATTTTTATTGTCATAAAAATTTCAATATTTTAAATTTGATAATCTATTAGTCAACTTTTATGTGACTGATTCAAAGATTATAAATTTATTACTCAACAAAACATTTGATAATTACCTTTTTGTCACTTATATTCATTACACTAATTTTTGTGGCTTATGTGTGGCATCTGAAATCAAAAATTTATTGTATTTTATAATAATTTTTAAATAATTGAAAATACTACTTTATTATGAAACGAGTATGTGTTATGTGCCAGAATGCAAAATATGTATGAATATTTAATGTTAAGCAAGAAATTTCGATCAACTTTCCAGTTATAGCCAGTTGCTTCAGCTTTCTCCGGGCCTTTTGGGGGTTGTAAGTCTGACTGTGTCTGCCTTTTACAGGGAAAAGCTTGACATGCTCAAGAAAATTTTTGTATGCATGTCATTTGTTTTGTTTTATAAGCTGTTTCTCCAAATAATATTTACTGAATAAATCATACCTATGTTTTGAAAAGCTTGTTTTTCTACCTAAAATAATTAATTTGACTCTTCTTATGGATCATTCAATTTATAGATTGAATTAAATATCCATTTTTGTTTAATTTGGTCTTATTTTTTATTTCTTCTCAGACTATATCAGTGGCAAAGACCCAGATTTGTCCTCCCCATTGTCCAAAGTAGTAGAAGTATAGCTGGACAAATGGTTGCCCAGAAAAAATCTATATTTGCCCTGCTTTTCTTGCGGCTGCATGAGGCCATGTGGTCAAGTCGGAGCCTCAGTGATGTGAGGGACTGTTCTGTGCAATGTGCACATCGTGCCCTTAGAGAGAAGGGGCATGGTTTTGCTTCACCCTGCCCTCTGCCTGTTGACTGTATAAAAAAGTGGAAGTGAGCAGAGGTTTCCACCCTAGAGACACAGTGCTAATAGAGCCTGTGGTTCGCTGACATCCTTAAGAAGCCATGGATTGCTTACCTCCAGACTGGAGTGAGAGAGAGAAATGTAAACAACTTGTCCTGCTTGAGCCATTGGTAAATGTGGTACCTAAGGTCCCTGAAAGAGTGGTTGAACTAATAACCTAACAGTGACAATATTATACTATCAACTGAGGGACCAGGATAATTAGTCAAGAGGGTTTCATCTTCCTTTGTACATGCTCAAAATCTCCAGTTCATTAGTGTCAGATAACTTTGCCCTTATATTAAGTCATAAATTCATTGCTTCACTTCAAAAATCAGTTTCTCTATCCCAATATATTAATCAAAACTCCAAAACCAATTCATTACTTTTTTAAAATATTTTATTTATTTTATTTTTAGACAGAAGAGAAGGGAGAGAGAAAGAGAGGGAGAGAAACATCAATGTGCGGTTGCCTCTCACACACCCCCTACTGGGGACCTGGCCCACAACCCTGGCATGTGCCCTAACTGGGGAATCGAACAGGTGACTCTTTGGTTTGTAGGCCAATGCTCAATCCACTAAGCTATATCAGCTGGGGCTGATTTATTATTAAATAAACCTCTTTCCCAAGCAAGGCTTGCTTTGGGTTGGAAATCTGAAATGGAACAGGGTGGTGTTTTGGGCTTATTCTGTTTTATTTTTCTTCCTCTCTCATCCCCTCAGTTACTCTCTTTTTCTGACCTCTCCAAGGTGAGAGTCTGGGGAGGAAGAGTGCCAGGAAGAGAAGTAAATTCATAATTGATCAGATTATATTTCCACTGGCTTTGTTCTCTCTGGACCTGACCAGAATTTAAACATAACTCATTGTCTTGAAGTATAATGATCTGGGCTCTTGGTAGGACTCATCATTGGTAACTTTTCATGTGTAGATGTCTTGAACATGGAAGATACAGTTACATTTGTAGTAGTAACTTGTGACCCATTTTCTCAGCTCTTAGTAAACTGGCCTTTACACCCATCTTCTTGCTTCCAGGCCCTTGCAGGGCCCAGTTCTAAAACATTTCTTCTGAAAAATCTGTACTGGAAATTTGTCTTACTTGGATACCTGTATCTGTATTATTGGCACGTTGGTCCAAACTGAGGGAGAAATAGTTCTGTTCTATCTTAATATACTGTGTTGTGGCATTCAAATGTATAAGGATTTTGGTGGGAGTATGGATTTCATTACCCATTATAGACAATCACAGACATTTAACAAGCATCTTCTATGTGGCAGGTACTATGGGAGATAAGAAAGAACCAATATGATTAATCACATTTCTATCCCATTGTTTTTTTTTATGATTTTAGGGCAAAATAAATATTGGAATAATAATATAATGCTGAAATATTTTTAACAATATTTAAAAATATTAACTTCTATCAGAAAAAAATAGCAAGAAAGCCCCAGCATAATTTGGGGTTTCTTTTGTTTGTTTGTTTGTTTGTTTGTTTGTTTTTGCTTCTTATGATACTTGCTTCCATACCCTGAATCTCATTTTATAGGGTTAATGGCCAAAGAAAATAAGCTTTCTTTAAAATTCCTCTATTTATGAAATTCGTTTCTGCTTCCTATTAGCCTGGACTTGAAGCAGAAAAGAAAGCCCAGGAATAAACCCAATTAATATTTGACAGAGGAGACAAGAACATACAATGAGGTAAAGAAAATTTGTTCAATAAAGGTTGTTGGGAAAATTGAACAGATAGCAGGTAAAAAAAAAAATTTTTAAATGGTGAAAGAAAATAGACCACCTCCTTACACCACACACAATAATAAGATCAAAAGTAACCAAAGACCTAAATGTAAGTCTCAAACCCATAAAAATCCTAGAAGAAAAGATAGGCAGTAAAATCTCAGACATTTTTAGTAACAATGTTATTACTGATAAATCTTTTCGGGCGAGGGAAACAAAAGAAAAAATAAGCAAACGGGACTACATCAAATTAAAATGTGGAAAATGGTGACGGAAGACTTGACCTAGACGGTGAATGCACCATGCAATGTACAGATGATCGTGTCATAGAGCTGTACACTTGAAACCTGTATAATTTTATTAAGTAATGTCACCCTAATAAGTTATAAAACTTAAAATAAGTAAATAAATAAATACATGAAAACCCTATTGGCATTTTAAAACATGTTTCAGAGGCTTTAAAATATTTTTCAGTGTACGCCACATAGAGGACCTTCTCCGAAGCCTCCTATTGGAAGCACTGAAGGGTATTCCGATCATGACATGCTTTGGGAAAACAAATGTGGAGTCATATCAAAAGAATCAGGGATATTTACATAACAACAGAATTTACTAATTCTTTAGTCCTGTGACTTTGGCTAGTTTACTAAAATTCCTGAGTTACAGTTTCCTCATCCTTAAAAAAGATGATGTTGAAGCCTATTTTATGAAATCGTTTAGAGGGTTCTGAAATAAAATGTACACAGTTCTTAGCATAAATAACGTGGTTTTCCTTTCTAATCTGGTACCTGATAGTGTTACTCTGTTAGGACTTATTTTTTATAAATACTTGAAATTATTTTCTTGTCAAAATAATTTTTAAAAATATTCTACGAAACAGTCCATGGATACCTGAGAGTTTCATAAGCACTGAAATATTAAGGCCTGGTATACCTGTACAGAAAGCAGATGGGCACAAAGGGAGCAGACCTTACCTTTTGCACTTTCATGAATTTACTGTGAATAAAAAGAGTTTAATTTGGGATTGCCCATTTTGTTAGAAACTGTACTATAAAAGAAGAAATAAATGTATAATTTAAATTGAAAAAAAAGGGATTCACTCTCAAATGAATAAGAAAAACACACTTTTTTTTTTTTGCATTTTTACTTGATTGGGGGTAGGGGTGGAAAATGGCCCTACTTAAGAAGAGTAAGCAAAGTATTGGAAGTATTGGCAGGCAATGACTTTAAATTGCACATTAAACTAATCCAGGGCTATGCCTTAATAAAGGCTAGGTCTGGGAATTCTTATGGATTTTCTAGCTCATTGCCGGGACAACATTGAAAGGCAATAAATGTTCTATTACTTACACAAGCTGCTAGTTTTCAGAAAATTAGTCACCAGTGACCTTTTACCCTTTGTCTTGCTCTCCTTCTTAGTAACCTTACCTGAGCAGAATCAAATGCAGACCAGTCCACAGAGAAGCTTTTTTGCAAACCTGCTACAAATCTAAACAATTGGGTTTTGATATAAGCAATAAGATTGATCTATTGGGAAAAATGTATCACTCTATACATTTATATTATTTGAAAAATCTATACCCTCAAGTTATATTTTAAGTAAAATAAATTAAACCTTATTTCAAACAAGTAAAGCTCAGTTCAAACAAGTTGAGTTCTTGAAAATGACATTGAGTTAAAAGTTTTTTACTTTGTATACCTGATCAATAATATAAGATTTTTATGATTTATTAGCACTCGCCTACGTGCAGGACTATAGGAATGTGAGCAATGGGGGAGAACCATGAGTTGGAGAAAGCTGGAGTCTCAGGGCTGGTAGTGAAGGGGAACTGAAAAGGAGAGAAGTTACGTGATTTGGGGGCACCGATCCTTATATTGAATTATATTGATTAGTTTTCCAGTTAGCAGGGAGACCTCCTTCTGACCTTATTTTCAGGGTCACTAGATCATAATGCAATCTCACGGAGAGGCTAGCATCTCTCCCCATATTGCTTTCCAAGGAAAGTACAGAACTGAAAATCACCTCTCTAAACCTTGCTCTTTTTCCCCCCTCTTTGCTGGACTCTACCTAACAAATGCATATATAAATTGCATATACAGTGTAATGACATAGGGTGCAGCAGACACATGATAAGACATAAAAATGGCTCCAACCTTTTGCAAAAAGGCAATTGAGAAATTGAATCTCACAAACAGCATTTGATCTGGAAATAAAATGATAATATCTTACAAACAGGTGGGTCTGCTATAAGGTCTGTATTCCTTATTAGAGAAAACTTAAATTTGTGTTAAAGTGTAATTGAAGCAAACTCTACAGCAAACTCTAAATATTAAAGACATATAGGAGATATTTTTGGTTTATTTAAGTGCATTTTCATTTTAGACCAAACATGAATAAGTGACAGGTCAAATAATTATTTGTTCATTTGAATATTTGTGGACCCCAAAATACCTAGAATTCCTTTAAGATGATAGCATAATTTCAAAGACTTTCTAAATCTCATAAAATATTATTTAAATGAAAACTATCATTCAATTGTAATATGACATCATTTGACATGCAGTTATAGCTATTTGGTAGGGCCTGTCGATGCTTTGGAATCTGTCACCTCATCTGCTATACCTGTATTTGTTCATGTTATTTGACTAAAGGAAGCTGTTCTGTCTTTGAACATTGACTTGTCTGTAATGTGGTAACCCAACTTTTTGTCTCTGCGCTGAATTAGTGGGTCAGTCTCACACTACTTCTTCTCCCTTAGTCTCTATATGTGCACTGACTATTTTGTTGTTCATCTAATTTCTTGCCATTTAGAAAGACAACTTGGGTTCCCAACATCACTTCGAGAATAAGTTCACCACTCCATGAATTAAAACCTTCAGCTGATTCACTATACTTGCCAGATCATATCATTTTAGACATGCCATAGATCAAATTTCTTTTTATTAATTTGGGTCATCTAAAGTATATGAATGTTAATAAAGTATATGAGATGGAGATATTATTAAAGGAAAGGATAAATAATAAAATTGCTAAAACCATAAAAGTGTAGCATTATCAAATAATTCTCACCAACCAAAAAGCAAGACTCACCCAATTGTACCCAAATCCCCAAGGAGACCCCCAGAGCATACCCATTCTATATGTAATGTCTGTTCCTATTGTCTCAACCTGCTGGACACATCAAAGAATGGAGAGATAGGGTGATTTCTACTTTTAAAAATCCCCTTCACATTATTGCTCCTGGCACGTTTTTACCCAAAGTGCCTACATATTCCCATCAACACTTTTTTCCCCTTCAACTATGCTGATGAGCCTGGACTCACTAGGTCTGCAGATGAAGGTGAAGGCAGCTCTGCTGAGCATGACATTTTCAGCAGAGCAAATGTGAAGCCCCCACCTGGGGAACTGGCTTTGTTGTTGTTGATAATTATATCCCTAAAGAGAAATATGTTGAAACTAGACAAGGTGTCAGGTGAGGGGGCTTTGTTTGTTTGTTTGTTTGTTTGTTTATTGTCGATACTATTACAGAGGCTCACATTTCCCCCACCACCACCTTTGTCCCCCTCCACTCAGTCTCTGCCCCACCTCCCTTGGCCCTTACCACACTATTGTCTTTGCCCATGGGCTATCCACATATGTTTTCTGGCTAATCCCTTCACCTTCTTTTATCCAGTCCTCCCCACCTCTCTCCCCTCTGAGACTTATCAGTCTGTTCTTTGTGTCTATAATTCTGTTTCTGTTTTGTTCATCAGTTTATTTTGTTAATTAGATTCCACATATGAGTGAAATCATATGATATTTGCCTTTCTCTGGCTGGCTTATTCCACTTAACATACTAATCTCCAGGTCCATCTGTGCTGTTACAAAGGGTGAACTCCTTTTTTATGACCAAGTACTATTCCATTGTGTAAACGTAACACAGCTTTTTCATCCACTTATCTACAGGTGGGCATTTGGGTTGTTTCCAGATCTTGGCTATTATAAATAACACTGCTATGAACATAGGGGTGCATATGTTTTTTTCTAATTGGTGTTTGGGATTTTTAGGGTATGTTCCCCGAGGTGGGATTGCTGGGTTGAATGGCAGATCCATTTTTAATTTTTTGATGAGAATTCATACTATTTTCCACAGTGACTGCACCATTCTGCATTCCCACCAACAGTGCACAAAGGTTAATTTTTTCCCACATCCTCGCCAGCAAATCAAAGTAATGAAAGACATGAAGTAACAACTGACATCACAGAAATACAAAGGATTGTAATACAATACCATGAAAAACTATATGGCAACAAAGTAAACATCCTGAGTGAAATGGACAAATTCCTAGAAACATAAAATCTTCCAAAAGTGAATCAGGAAGAATCAGGAAACGCGAATAGACTTATAACAGCTAATGTAATTGAAGCAGTAATTAAAAAACAAACAAACAACAACAAAAAAAAAACCCAAAACCTTCAAGCAAGCAAAGGTCCTGGAACGAACAGCTTCACAGGCAAATTTTACAGGCATTTAAAGAAGAACTAACACCTATCCTCCTCAAACTATTTCAAAAAAATTCAAGAGGATGTGGAAGATTTCCAAGCTCTCTTTATGAGACCAGCTGTACCCAAATTCCAAAACCAGGTAAAGGCACTATGAAAAAAGAAAATTATAGGTGAATATCTCTGATGAATATACATGCTAAAATCCTCAACAAAATATTAGCAAACCAGATCCAGTAACACATTAAAAAAAATCACACATTATGACCAAGTGGGTTTTAGTCATAGGATGCAAGGCTGACATAATACTCACAAAATAATAAATGTAATATATCACAAAAATGAAATAAAAGATAAAAAAATCGCATTACCATATCAATAGATGCAGAAAAACATTCAATAAAACCCAGCACCCATTTATGATAAAAACTCTCAGTAAAGTGGTAATAGAGGGATCATACCTCGATGTTACAAAGGACATATATGAAAAATCTACAGCAAATATCATGGTATGGTTGGAATACCTGCCTTGGGTGCGACAAAAATCATTGTAGTTTTGTGTATATATCACAATTGAAATGAAAGAATTAACTAGTCAATTTGTTACACAGAACCACAAGAAATTTTAAAGGTAAAGTCTATTAACTGGAACATGAAAAATTTTATATTCTCTCATCCATAATTAACTTACACCAAACAAAATTTTTTTAAATTAAAATTTAGAGAAAAGTAAATGTGGTTATATCGATAAAATTATTTGATTGACTTTATCCAATCAGGAGTCATTTGCTGAGCCGCTACATTATATATTAGATGCCATATGAAATGATGGACACTAGAGTTGAATAAGACATTATATAAATTCCTAAGAATAAGGTATGTTTAGGAACAATCAAAATGTGTAAATCAATGTTTCCTACAAATAGTGACAGGTTCACTTATTTCTTATTTTCATAAGACCATGTTTGACTAGTCCAGTTCGGCTGCAAGAAATAAATAATTCTAGCTACTGAGAATGGAAAGGGATATGGTACAGGCATTGGGTGCTCCTACTACAGCTAGAGGAGTGAGGTTTGGGAAGGCCCCCCAGGAGAGACTCCACAAACACCGTCATTGCACTGGCCAAAGTTACTGCTCACTGCACCCTGGAGGAAGGTGGGCACAGGTGGGCTGCAAGGGAACTACTGTGTCAAGTAGACTCCATCATAGCTGCCCTCTGGGTTTCAGGAGGTTCCTGCCATCCCTGCTGCCAATGCCTTTTGAATCCTACAAACCTAAAGATTAGACACTCAAACGTTTCCGGGGAAAAATACCCAGTAACTCCAAACGCATGTCTGTTAGCTGCACCAGCTGAAGAGGCATGAATATGGCCTATCAGTCCTGTCTTCAAAATCTCTCAACAAGTGCCAGCTTCAAACAGGTAAGATTTATTTGCATCCTGAGCTCTACCTTTGAAGAAATCTAATAAATAAAGTGTTCAGCCTTCCAGGTTTTGGAATCTGGAGATGTCCACCAGAAGAAGATAAAGATACCTGCTGCGTACCAAACACCACCTCTACCACAAGCTACACCTATATTAAAATTTTCAAAATTTTCTCCAAAATATTAATTAAAATAGAAAAATACTCAGTGTATGAATGTCCATGAGATAATACCTTTTCTAGACCTTGTTTGCTCTTCACAGTGAACTTGGGTTTTTTTCCTGGGCTATACACATGCCTACTTCTTCCTGGAATTCCAAACATAACCAGCCTCTGCTTTCTCCCAGGACACTGTGACGTGTCCACCAACATCACAGCATTTTACAACCTGAATAAACTAGTTTTTTATACTTGTGTTTCCTTGGCATGACTAAGCTCTTTGAGATCATGAAATAGACCTTGTATGCCAAGCAACGAATTTATTGTTTACTACATATTGTACACAAATAAATAAATACTTTTAAACATGACAATTTATTTTATTCCATATAAATATCATTTTCATTACTACACCCATTCATGAATGTATTTATTCTGTAAGCATTGATTAAGAAACTGCTATATGGAGATAATCTAACTGTAATTTTTTTCTTCTAACTGTAAATTTAAACTTACCTTTAACCCTGAATTTTAAATGGCGTAAAATATTGCATATTTCTCAGAACTTTTCTTCATATGTTTTAACTTTCTCAGGATATAGGTAATAAGTCCCTTAAAGACAATCTTCATTTGTTTACAATATTCCAGCCTTTGTGAGAGAGGTCAGAAATATTCCAATGAAAAAGTATGGAACAGGAAAAGTATAAAACATATTCTAGTTCTCTTATTTATTTGCTGTGGAACCTTGAACAAATCACCTTACATAACTATATCATAATTTCTTGAGTTTTCAAGTAAGCTTAAATTTAGTTTGCATAGCTTACCTAATAGAAAACTCAAACTCCTTGAAATCTCAAAGGAAAGGATAAAGTAATAGTAGATAGAAATTTTCTCTGAACTCCTTGGAGATATTGGCTATATAATTCCAACATCATATTGTAACTACATGTGGCATAGTATTTGAGAAACCTCTTGGACTGACAGACCTGGACCCAGCGCCCGCTCTGCCATGGATGTCCTGGAGACTGGAGGCAATGTTCTTGACCTCAGTGCCTCAGTCCCCACAAGGTCCAAACCATCAAAATACTGGAACAATGATTTCTTTTTTATGAGATACTTCAAGTTCTATAGAAACACTATTATTTTGTGTTTTATTTTAGTTGACTGCAAAAGCTGCATAAGTGTACTTTAAAAGAAACAAAACATTCATAGATACAAACATACTTTTTCAGGTTGAAATATTAATTCACCTTAGTGTGTAGCATTTAGATTCATAGAATCATGAGACATTTACAAAATATCTATTATACAAATAATTATTTTAAAGCATAGGGTATCATTACCATCACAGAATACTGTTTGTCCTAAGAAAGCAGTATTGTTCCATTGGTCTGTCTGGTTTTCTGCCAGTACCATGTTGTTTTGATTATCATTGCTCCATAATATGATCTGAAGTCAAATAATGTGGTACTTTTGGCTTCATTCTGTTTTCTGAGGATTGCTTTGACTATTAGAGGTTTTTTGGTGGGTTTTTTTTGGTAGTTCTGTACAAATGTGATGATTTTTCATTATATCTTTAAAAAATGTCATTGGGATTTTGGGGATTGCATTAAATCTGTATATTGCTTTAGGTAATATGGACATTTTAGCTATGTTAATTTTTCCAATCCATAAACACAGTCCATTTTATTAGGTCTTTTCCATCTCTTTTAATAACACTTTGTAGTATATAGGTCCTTCACCTCCTTTGTTATGCTTATTGCTAGGTATTTTATTCTTTTTGTTGCAATTGCAAATAAATTGTTTTTTCATTTCTGTTTCTGAAATTTAATTGCTAGTATATAGGAATGCAGTAGATTTTTGTGCATTGATTTTGTATCCTACAACTTTACTGTATTTGTTTATTATACATTTGAAACCTGTATAATCTCATTAACTGATGTCACACTAATAAATTTAATTAATTAAAAATTATATATAATATATCTAAAGAAAGAAAACAGCATTGTTCTTTTGGCTAAATTTCCTTTAGTGCCCTGGAAATTTTTCACACTTCACTCCCAAAGCAACTTATATTGTTGCAATAAGGTAGGCACAGGACCTTGAAAAAACACTTGGCATGTTAGCACTATCTAAATTACACATTCACACTTAGATGCAGAGGCTTAAAATAAAATTAGTGAATTAAGTTTTATTATGTATCATTATGTTAGTTGAAAACAACCATGTGTAATGGAGTAGTGCCTAGAAAACTAGAAGTAGAAGATAGCAAGGAATTACAAAGTTGACAATTTAGACAGGATAACAAAAATAATTTACCCTATAGCCTATAATATAATAGCCTTTAGAGTTGAAACTGTTTTCTGTTGTGTATATTTATATCTTTTTAAATGTTTGTAGAATAAACAAGCCCTCTTACTAATAAAAGGCAACCACAGACTTGCTTAAGAAAATAACTATGAATAATATATTTAATGGCTAAAACAGAAAAGAATAATCAGAACTCTTTGCTTTAGTCCCCAAGAAAATAAGTGCAAAAATTGAGTAAATGCTTACATTCAATGGCAATTCAACACAGCAATTTTATACAGTTAAACTTAATGATTTAAAAAATGTGACCTGCACTTTGTATGTTTTGACTTTTTCCTTTTAATTTTCTAGTAATTAACTTTCATAAATTGTATTTTATAAAAGTATGACTTGTGATATACTGGAATAAAAACAAACATACTTACGTACATAGATAAATGCCTTTTAGATGCTGTGAAAAGTGCTGCTTTAACTCATTCTCCACAGTGGCCCTGTTAGATGGGTGGGACAGGTGCTACTATTCTCACTCACATATAAAAAATACATGTCTCAGAGAGATTACATAACATTGCTAAGGTCACAGACCAAGTAAGTGTTGAAATCAGACTCCAAGTTTTATTACTCTGTATCTTAGGGCCTTTTCCATATATCATACACTTTTAGAGAGAGTGGTATTCATGCTAAAAAAAAATTTATTTACCTAAACAGACTAATCTTGCTTAGTTATTCGTAGTGAGGAGAGAAACGAGAAGAAGTTACAAGATAATGTCATATATCTATGTATTCATCTCTCTATTATCTATCATTTATTTATCTATATATGTATGTATGTATGTATGTATCATCATCATCTATCTATGCATCTACCTATCTAAAGTCAGACATAAAATGTCAAAAGAACATGTAAGATTGTCTAAATACAGGAGAGAAGGGAGCAAAGTTCCATAATGAACATTTAATGGCAGTGTAAGGAAGAAAAAATGAAATATCTCTATATATGTAAAATAAGTGGAGAAATAGGTCTTAAAGAAGGAAAAATATGAAACTGATATGATGAGAGGTTGAGCCTTTATTTTCATGACCACCAATAAAAACCTTATATGGTCATATTGTCCTAAGGTTAGATACTTAAACGCATTGGGTGGTCCAATTACAGGTCAGGGTTTGAATACTACCATGATGTTGCATGGGGTAGCCTTGTACTTTTTATTTGAGAAAAATTATGAAGTTTAGTGTTATTTGGGGGTATATTATCTTAGGTGGTGTTCCTACTTTGGTCTCTCAGATGACCTGTCTACCCCTCCAGTGGAAACTTTACTAACACCAATACCAGCTAGGCAACTTTGTCCACAGTCTGAGACAGTATTCGTTCACCAACTGAGGAAACCAGATCAAAATATCAGGAGCTAATAGCTTGCACATTGTTCATTAATGTTTGCAAAAGTTTTTTAATGTTGATGCTGACTAGGTTTGTTATATGAGGAAATAAATACGATTACATTAGAAATAAGGAGAAAAATAAAGTAAGGAAAAAAACAAACAAGATCCCAATGCGTAAAAAGTGTTTAGAGCTTTCGCCACACTGTTACGTTTTAGAAGCTGTCCTCGGGAAGGCAATCTAATAATTTACCCAATGCTTGAGGCTGTCATTCTGTAGACACTTTAGATTTAATTCTCAGTAATTTTAGGAGGAGTCTTCACGAGAGTTGCTACAGAGAGTGGTGATGACTGATTAAGTCAGTGGTAAGGCCTATATCTACAAACTTGAAGGATAGATTTCAGTTTTCTTTCCCAACATGTCAAATTTCCAGACTGGAGGAACAGATTTTGCCCAACCAGTGATTGGATAAATGAATAAATTTGTGAATAAATAAAGTACTATAACTATTTAGTGATAGCTACCTTGAATTTCTGATATGTGAATGGTCCTTAGAATTTTAAATGATGTACTAGCTGATAGTTTGCTAGTTAGCCAGAGTTTAGTGACATGGGTGTATAGACTATATCAACTCAAATAGCCATTACATTTGTTTCATTTGATGTCATTTGAAAACATAGCACAGTTTTACCTAATGAAATGATCAAATTAAAACTTCCATTCACTGCACACACAAAAAAATATATCAATGTGGAGCACTAAATTTACTGTTATTTTTAAGTACATGTACTTGTTTTCAAAAAAAATCAAACATTAACTATTTAGTACATGATTGCATTATTATTTTCCCCACAGGTTCTTAACACAAGTAATTGTATTTCTTTTATTAGCAGGATACTTATGACTTAAAGACTGTACTTAAGCCTTGTGTTAATGCTTCTTTCACCCCAGTGACCTGAGCCTTTTGGTAAATTCTGTCCTGATATTAGTTTTCCTAAGTCAGGAAACATTTTCCATATGTCATGAAGCATTGTCCAAAGGGAGTTCAGAGCCGTGGTGCTCCTGCTTCATCATAGTCATTCCGGCTGAAACAAAAGCCCTTCTCGGTGACAGCACCCATCTGAAGGATCACACGAGAGTATTTTTGGGACATTATTGTTCTCTTCTTGGTTCAGCTGCCTCCTTGGACTGGAACCATTTCACACTTTTTATTAAAATTCTTATGAAAGAACAGCTGAAAAAATAAACAGAGGTGTCTAGTGAATCTTTTTTAGTGTTATAAAAAAACTATCTGTCCTAGAGAAATGTAGTGCAATTAAACAACCAAAATGAACACCTAGAAGTAAGCAGAGGCACTAGAAGTTGCTGACAACCCTAGAAGTGCATTATTTTAAATAAATAAAAAGCAGTAGAGAAAGAAAAATATGAACAAATGTCACAATTAAAAAATTATTTAAAAATTGGAAATGGAAAACCACTGTAAAGAACTATTACAAAAGTATAGAAAGAAGTGCAAAAAATAAAATGAAATAAAATAAATATTTAAAGCTAAAACAATTGAAATAAACATCAAAATTGTACAATTATTAATTCATTCCTGTGTATTAAAATTTGGGTATATTAAAAACCAATGACTAATAAAATATAAAGGAGAAAAGTTATTAATTACATAAATTTTGGAAAAGGCAGGTTCTTAGAAGCATTTATCTTTATTATTGAGATTGAGAACAGATTTATATGGACATTATTTTTGACTTGTAGAAGAATTCAACAGACATGAAGCCTGTATCTACCAAAAAATAAAATTTAAAACCCTTGATGTTGTTTTTAAAATAACTTGAGCCTTGGTGTTGTTTTTAAAATAACTTCAACTCATGACCACATAAATTTGAACATCAGAACTTAAAAGATTAGTTAAAATAAATGAATCAGAGCACACATATTTTAATATTTTTTCCAATCAGAAAATAAAAACTATATGATTAATAGGAGAAATGCATTCTATACAATGGCTAAAAATAGAAAACAATTACATTCAAGATGTTTAAACTAAAACAATATGGTAAATAATTTTTATAATATGTAAATGACATAAGTAATATGTGGCCTAATATCATGATTTCTTAAAGAGATCTCATAACACTATCATTCAAAAGCAAAAGAGCATTTTATTTTCTACTCCTTACTATTCCTGCTGTAGCTTATCATGAGCAAAATTCTGATAATGGAAATTGTTCTTGCCCTTGGGGTTGTAAGCTAAGTAAAATAGCAGGTAAGAAATTTATCCCTTGAGTCCTCTAGATTAGAAGTGCAAATTTGATTAGCAAAACATATACCTGCCAATAAGTGTGTTAGGCTACTCTTGAGTCAAACTAAATATTATCCTCGGGGACTGGCTAAGAATTGGGCATTCGTTGAGGCTCAAAGAATATAAATTATAAATGAAAAGACTTGAATGACACAGCTATTTTTAAAATATAATCTTAACTAGTTGAAGCTTCCTAAAGAGTCTCACAGCAGCTGTTCTTGGGACAATAGAGTTCAATGTTGACAAAATAAAATCTTATCTTTGCTAATAAATGCCCAGAATTGGAAACAAAAGGATAACAAGCAAGAACTGAAAAGTTTATTTACTAGTACTCAAAATGTATTTAAAGATAAAACTAGTAAAAATACTATCATGTAATTCATTATCATGTAATTCATGAGCTTTCTTCTCCCATGTACACACACACACACACACACACACACACACACACGTAATTATTGTACTTACCCAAATACATAACGTGAAATTTTTGGTGACTAACAAAACAAAGATATTTAAAAATATTTTCCAAGTCTTAGCCTAAAGGTGAAAAACAATTGACAAATTAAGCCCATGATCAGAAGAACATAAATTTTGTATCAGGTGTTCACAAACTGGCAATGCAAACTAAGTCTTTTCCCTACCTTCATTGGTCACTTGCTTTCATCAGCCGTAAAGTTGTAGTGTTTCATTTGCCAATTATCAAATTGGGCAGCTTTTAAGATACAAAGTGACAGACCAAGGTTATTTAAAGCGTTTTATAAATGCATACAAAACGAACATCAGTGAAGATTAATCTTTGCACTAATTTTCTAAATCTACGGAACAATGTCCTTTTAAGAAACCTACCTAAATTCCCTGGAAGTCAATGGTGGAGGTGTACAGCCAAACTCAGGTCTCTGCCAGTGAGAAGACAGAAGACTTGTTTGTCACAGTGATGGAATGTGCAGCATAGGGAATATAGTCAATAATATTCTAATAATTACCTGGTGTTATGTGGGTGTGAGATTTATCTGGATGATCACTTAGTAAATTATATAATGTCTAATCAGTGAGGTGTGCACCTGAGGCTAATATAATAATGTGTCAGCTGTAATTGAAAAATAAAAATGATTTTAAAAAATACATTTCATTTTTAGAATTTTTGCTACTTTGTAGATGAAAACACATTGTAAAACTGTCTATACTGAAGCATTTCACAGTAAACTACACAAAATATGCAATGTCTCATTCCTAAACAAGTGATTTAGAAGAAGAGGCAAATGGTCTTATATTTCATGTTGAGTATGCTATAGTGTTCTGCCCAGCATAGAGGAAATCTTAATCAAAAGAAAACATAAAATGGAAGGGAATTAAAACAAATGCTAAACTTCTGTTGATGGAAGGAATAAGATACAGAGAAGACAGACAAAGAAAAATTCTGCATTTCTGCACCAACTTGAGATAAATACGAGGATTGTTTCCAAGAGATAAAGCCAGGCCCTGAGGGGAAGTACAGACAAGCATGGAGGACATTGCAATAAGGTCGGAGTACCTGTCCCTGCCCTGAGTGGAAGACATGCACCGGTAGAAGCCGCAGTATGTCGGCCTACATGGAACAGTGCACTCTTTTTAAAATATTCTGCATGTTTTGTGGTATAAATCCTGACACAGTTTACGAATCTCAGTGACCACCAACTGCTTGATTGTCCCATCAGAACAATCTCTAAAGCCTAGAAGGTGGGAAAATGTTGGCAAAAACAAACAAAAAACAGCGTGGTCAGGGGGAAGCTGGGAGTAGCGTGGGAAATTAAGAAGCCAAAGAACTGGTGTGTGCAGCTCATGGACATGGACTAAGAGGTGTGGGGATGATGGGATGCAGGGCAGGGCAGAGGGGATATAGGGGGGAAAATGGGACAACAGTAATAGCATACTCAATAAAATATACCCAAAAAAATTTAAAAGGAAAAAGACTACAAGGCAAAAGGAAGAAATGTGAAGGACTTGGGAGTAATAAATGCTCTAAATTCTTTTTCTAATGAAAATGTTATAACTTTGTTAATAGAATGAGGGCCAAGTGATATAAATGAGCAATTACTTGTCAGTGTAAAGAACTAATTTGTTGTTTGGTTGTATTTCACAATACCAGCCTGACTTCCTTTGGACTGGCAGGTGGAGTGAATCTCATAATGACTGATGTGTGTGCCCACTGCGTGGTTTATCAATTCATTGCCTCATAGTCCCCAATTCACCATTTTGACTGCTCTGTGAGAATGAATCTGGGTCCTTAAAATACTTTTTCCGCTGTCATCTGACACTGAAGTTTTGTCAATACAGGGAATGGAAGCATCACTGCAGGAAGTAAAGGTTAGCTCCCCAGTTCTGGCTTGCTCTCTCTGCAGGCCCTCCAGCATGCCTGGATGCTGAAGCATCAGGCTGCTGCAGCATTTCCTGCTTCTCCTATGCCTGCCTCCTCCTCTGCACATTAACCAGCAGTACCCACAAACCAGTACTTGCCCTTGAGATGTCCTCTTCGCTTTGAATGCTTTCGTAGACATTCTCTTTACCTTGGATGGTTTTGTAGCAGCGTGCCTCAGGAGAGATATCGCCTTATGAATAACTTTCCCTGGCATCCCAGAGAGTGGATTTTCTGCAAGTTTTGCCAGCATGGCAACACAATGACCTCTCCATCGTCAGTGGGCATGACAGGCTCCCCCCAGCACAATTTGAACTGAAGGCCTAAACAGGAGTCGGGGGTTCTTCCTTGGGCACTCTATCTCAGCCTGCTGCTTCTATAGGCTTTTGAGTTTTCCTCCAACATAACAATCTCTCGTTGCTCCAGTCCCTTGTTCTTAGTATTAAACTTTCTTATTCTAATTACCATGTGGTTTCCCTGTCTTGATTGGACCCAAACTGACATAACTGCCTACTAGTTGGCTATTAAAAGGCTTCAAAAGGGTCCTGTTATTCTGAGCAAAGCTTATGTTAATGCAGGCTTACAGTTGTTTGTATGGAAAATAATACAATAATTAATAAATATCAATATAAGAATAAACTCTGTGTTTTGTGTATCTGTAACTGTAAACCTACTTGTATCCCACTCCGTAGTTTAACATTCATAAAATATTGAGGTTCTGGTCATGATAGCAAAGTAGGTAAATGCTGTACTTGCTTCCTTCCATAACATATCAAAATTAGAATTATATTACAGAGCAAGTATTATTAAGAAACACCTGAAGTCAGGCCGAACATAAGTCCTTTACTAAAGATATACAGAAGAAGCCAGGTCAAGACTGATAGGAGAGACAGAGATGTGGCAAGGGCTGGCCACACACACACACAGAAATAAAAATTCAGGAAGAATATCTTGGCTTGGAAGGTCCCTTCTGAGGAGCAAAAGGTCTCAGTCCTACAACAGGATCCACATCCCAGGGTTCCAGTGCCAGGAGGAGAAGTGTCCCTAACACCTAGTTGTGAAAACCAGCTGAAACTGTGGCTAGTGAGCTGGAGGTCTTCTGGAGTCCTAGGCATTCCTTTTGCATGTCGCACACACCAAATTACTTGCTGACAGACTTACTCCCTCTGAGCTCCACACTCGGGCAGCAGTTTGAAAGGTGCCAGGGACATACGAGGAGGAACTGAGTTGCCTGGTTTCAGCTCAATGCTGGAGGGCAGCTTTCTCTCACATAGAAGTGCTGGTGGAAGGCATCGTTCCCTTTTTGAGCCCTACCCCTGCAGGCGCAGGTGGGCACCATACATGTGTCTCCATCAACCTGGTAACACCATACCCCTCCCCGACCCTGGTGATTCCCTGAGGTCCCAAACCACCCAACTTTCAGACTCACCCAAGTCATTGCTAGTGGCTTTTTCATACAAATGGTCTGTCTTGGCTTGTGCTGCAGGCTTTCTTAAAATTCTCAATAGTTCACAAACCCCGAGCGAACAGCATCTGGTCTCTGCGTACGCTGTATGTCTTGCTAAGCAGCCCTAAGCCCGGCAACCAGTCTCAGTCAAAGCTTACCCTCTCCCAGGTACCTCCAAGCCCAGCACAAGTGGCAACAATCTTCAGATCATTATAACTTATACCAAGTGGCCACAGGCAGGGCGCAGGCAGTGGCTGACCTTTGCCTGCATCTCCCAAAGGCCCCAGAACCAACATACCTTGTGGCCAGCATCAGACCACACCAAAGCACCACCCAACTACCTCCACAGAAGTTACACTCAAAGGGAAGACTTAGGCACCAAAGTCCTGCTGAAGCAAATTTTGTTCTGTAGGATCAGTCTCTGGACAACAGCCCCTCTGTAGTAGTCATAGATCGTCCTCACCACAAATCAGCCTAAGGGTTAATCTCTCCAGTTGATGTGCTAACATCAGATATAAGAGGAGGGCACACACAACGCAGACAAGGGGCACATGTGTAACATCGAGTTCAGGTGACCAGGGAGACCGCACCACTAGGCCCCACAGGACACTTACTACTTCAGGTCGCTCTACCAAGACTGGGAGACATAGCAGGTCTACCTAATACACAGAAACAAACACAGAGAGGCAGCCAAAATGAGAGGGCCAAGAAACAGGTCCCCAATGAATGAACAGAACAAAACTCCAGAGAAAGAACTAAACAAAATGGAGACAAGCAATCTACCAGATTCAGAGGTCAAAGCCTACTTGTTTAAGTATGCTCATTGATCCCAGTGAGAATTTCAACAAAGGGATAGGAAACATAAAAATGGAGATAGAAAACACCAAAAAGGAAGAAATCAGAAATGAAGAATATAATAACTGAGATGAAGAACACATTAGAGACAATCAGCAATAGAACAGATAAAGCAGGGGATCAAATCAGAGATTTGGTAGACAAATAGCAGAATACATCCAATCAGAACGGCAAAAAGAAAAAAGAATTTAAAAATCAGGGTAGTTTAAGGGGACTCTCAGATAGCATGAAGTGTAAAAACATCATCACAGGGGTAACCAGAAGCAGAAAAAAGAGAGCAGAGAATTGAAAACTTATCTGAAGAAATAATGATAGAAAATTCCCTTAACCTGGCAAAGGAACTAGGCGTACAAGTCCACAAAGTGCAAAGGATACCAAAAAAGTGAATCCAAAGAAGTCCATACGAAGACATATCATAATTAAAGTGCCAAAGGTTAAAGACAAAGAGAGGATCTTCAAAGTAGCAAGAGAAAAGCAGTTAGTTATATACAAGGGAGCTCCCATAAGACTGTCAGAATAGAAACAAACACAGATACAGAGAACATTTGGATTGTTGCCAGATGAGAGGAGAGGTGGGGGAGATGGAGGAAAATTAGGAAGGGATTAAGAAGTGCAAATTGGTAGTTACAAAGTTGTCATGGGGATGTAAACTCTAGCATAGGGAGTACAGTCAACAGTATTTTAAAAACTGTGTATGGTGTCAGATGGGGACTAGATTTATCAGGGTGATCACTTTATAAGTTATATAAATGTTTAATCACTATGTTGTTTACCTGAAGCTAATATAATATTGTTATGTTAATTGTAATTTTTAAAATAAATTTATAAAATAATAATGAGAAATGAAATCTTTGTTGCAATAGTCAGTTACAGACCTGGCAGGGGTGTCCAAACTTTTGACCTATCTGGGCCACACTGGAAGAAGAGTTGTCTTGGGCCACACATATAACACAAAATCGCTAACAAAAACTGTTGAGCAAAAAAAGGTTTTAAGTAAATTTATGGTTTTGTGTTGGGCATGATTCATAACCATCCTGGGCCGCGTGTGGCCCACTGGCCGTGGGTTGGACAACTCTAGCAGTGGTTCCCCATCACCGGGTCAGAATTCTTACAGGGAGCATAAATCCATAAACATAACAGGCATCATTCCATATATAAGACCAAAAATGTTCTCTATGTATGTGTAAGCTTCCGTGAATGATAAAATAAAAATGTATTTGAAAGTAAAAAGAGTTATAAAAATATTACAATTTTGTTTTATAGAGGTTTTATTTGTGTATGTTCACCCACACTATTTATTTATTCTTTCTGGTGCTTTATGCTCTGTTGTTTTTCCACATTTCCACCATTGGCCCCGAGCATCCCTGTGTGCTCTTGCTGGATATGCCAAGAATTTAAGATCTTGAGTGTTGTTTGTCTTAGCTCCCGGGGTTGTGTTTGTAGTAAGTACACTTGGGGCCTGAGGTGCCATCGACTACTGGGCAAAGATCAAGGTCATTTTTGCATTCCATAAAAGTGGTGAGTCTTTTTAGATCAGAGTTTGCCCCCTAAAATACAATGTGGTGTTGTGGGTTGTGTGTAGGGGCCCATTTTGCATTGTTTTTAGGACTTGGTGAGCATCAGCACAAAAATGTAGTTCATGCTGCCTTCTGGGCTTTGAATAATAAAGTTATTTGCTCTGTCTCAAGGACTCTGTGTCTTCTGCCAGCATCCATGAAAAAGCAACAGGTTAGGTTTTGAGCGTTTAAGGTAAAAAAAAATCACAAACTAGTTATAGTCCATCACACTACAATTTGCTACTTTTATGTTTTGCTCTATCTGATTTGTTTTGAAATTTTGCATTTTAGTCAAATTAAAACCCTGAGTTTTAATTCTAGATTTTTGTAATTTTCAGTTCAAGTATACCCAGTTTATTAGTTTTGTTTCCATAGGCTTCGATTCTCTATAAAAAGTTTTCATGTTTTCACCTGTTTTTTAAAACATTTTCCCCCATTTCCACTAACCACAATATCTAGGTCACGTGAACCAAGTTCTAATATTTGGCCATTCATTTTATTATTGGTCATTTTGTCTTTTCTCTTTACATGCTTACTGATTTTTTTAATGTTAATCATTTTGTATAAAAGTCCTTCACAAACTTCAGATGATGTTACTTTCTACAAAGAGAGTTTATTAGTCAAAGGTGATAACCTGATCACCAGAATAAACTCAGAGGTGAAACTGTGTTGTGGCTAGTTTTAGTGTTAGTAGAACTCCATCTACCTCTGGTTTTCCCCTATTCTTTATTCTGAACCACATGTACTTCTTTTGTAATTCATTATTTATTTATTTATTTGCCAATTAGAGTTTACCTTCAGCAGTATTTTGTATTTGTTTCAGGTGTACGGCAGTCTGGCATTAGTCTGTATTCTTAGCCCAGAAAGACTCAAGAGGTTTCTTCAAACCTGGAATTTTACTTTATTTAAATGCTTCTACAGCAAGTTAATGTCTTCAAAAATATCTTTAATAAATTATCTGTATTTGTCTATCTGAGGTTGAAGAATCACTAGTCTACAACAGCCTATCGCATTCTCCTCAGAAGTGGAAGCCTTCAGCTGTGTAATTTTAAAAAAACAGAAATAAAATTATAGGTAACTTAACCCCATCGCAAACCATGCAATCAGAATCTCTTGAGGAAGAGTTCAGACTTTAGCATTTTTAAAAGCTATAGGTATTTGCCTTGGCTGGTGTGGCTCAGTGGATTTAGTGCCAATTTGCAAACCAAAGGGTTGCCAGTGCAATTTCCAGTCAGGGCAATGCCTGGGTTGCGGGCAAGGTCCCCAGTAGGGGGTGCACAGGAAGAAACCACACGTTGATGTTTCTCTCCCTGTTTTTCTTCCCTTCCCCTCTCTCTAAAAATAAATAAATAAAATCTTTAAAAACTCAAAAATAAAAACTATAGGTATTTTTAATATATAGCAAGAGGTAAATTTATATCTTATGAAAGAGATATGAATCTTATGAATTAAATGCTGTTTAGCTTAACTAAAGTAAATCTCCTTAGAATCCAATAATTCATAGTTTTTTCTCAGAAAAACTCTAAAATAAAACTTCTCAAAAAACTAAAAATAGAACTGCTGTTTGATACAGCAATGCCACTGCTGAGATTATACCCAAGAATCTTGAAACACCAATTCAAAAGAACCTATGCACCCCTACATTCATAGCAGCATTATTTACAATAACCAAGTGCTAGAAACAGCTTAAGTGCCCATTAGTAAGTGAGTGTATCAAAAAACTGTGGTATATTTACACAACGGAATACTACATAGCAGAAAGAAAGAAAAAACTCCTACTCTTTGTGACAGCATGGATGGAACTGGGGAGCATTATGCTAAGTGAAATAAGCCAGGAGATGAAAGATAAATACCATATGAACTCACCTTCAAGTAGAACCTAATAAACAAAACAAAGAAGCAAAATAGAACCAAAGGATGGGAACAAGGAACAGACTGACAGGGACTAGAGGGGAGGGAAAGGGGGATAAAGGAGGTAAGAAGGAGAAGGGCCTACTTAAAGAACAAGTATAAATGACCCATGGACATGGAAGACAGGGTGGGTATTGACTGTGGGGTGGCGACTGGGCAAGACAGGGGAGAGCAACAGGGGAAAACTGGGAAAACTGTAATAGAACAAGAATGAAAAAAATGAAAATAGTAAAAAATAAAAGCAAATGATGTGCGAGTACCTAAAAATAGTAATTACTGAAATATCATGTGACTATACTGATAGGGGAAGAAAATTTTCAAACTAATATTAACCCTCTGTTTGATAGGTTTTCTAGACACAGAGATTAAGAAGGCATATCAAAAAGTGATTTATCATTTCAAAGAAATTTTTTTAAATATAGTTGGCATACAATCTTTTTTTGATTATTTTAGTTTCAGATGTATAATATAGTGACTTGACATATCAATCATTTGATCATGAGCATCAGTAAAATCTAAAATTCCCTAAGGTACTAGTATTGAGTTGTATTTTCAATCAAAGAGGGAATTTTGTAGCTAGGGGAAAAAAAACAGCCAGCTGATGTGAAGAGAGAAAAGAAGGTAAATAGGTATCCTTTTGGAGACTGAGCCCTGGATTGTCATCTCCTCAGGTCCATGCAGTTAAAACCAAAACTTTCCAGTGAAGAAAATAGTTATGTAGTACTTTTTGAAAGGCTGTCAACATTCTCAGTGTGGGTTTCTGTGTCACACCTTTAGTCAGTAAACCTAGTTTAGGTGAAGCCATGGTCCTTAATCATGACAAGAATAAATCCATATAAGATAACAAGATATAGAATAACCACTTGTTACCTGTGCTTAAAATATATCTTTCAGGGTACCAATGGCCTATCATGATTAGAAATATTGAAAGAAATTTTTATTTGCTTTTTAAAACTTTCAACCCACAGTTGGAGGGACTATGAAAATGAATAAATATTTCCTGAGTACTAGGAATTGTGCTAGGCCCAGCATATACATCAATTCTAATAAACTCAGCTCAACATGCAGAAGATTATCATTTCTTCTTATAGATGAACAAACAGAAACTGAAAGATGTTTGGTGACAGAATTGATAATCTAAATACAGATCTTTCTTGACCCAAAACTCTATGAGCATCCCACACCATTATCTTATCTTTTTGCCTGTTCTGATTTATGATTGTGATTGAAAAGATCATTGAAAGATTATGACATATGTCTTGCTACGGGGTTAAAAATTTTTGTGCTGAACTTATTCTTTAGGGGCTGAGATATAGCAAATAGAGTGAATGTCACCAGGCACAGTGTGTGTGAAGTAACTATAATTTTTCCCAGCAATGGAGCACATGTTTTATTGCCCAGTGAAATCATTTATCGTACCCTCCTTTGAGTCTTAAACACATTAAAAGTTAGCCAAACTTTCTCCATCTGATAGCATAATCTGTGGACATGTTTATGGGGCAGATTTGGGTATTTTGCTTCTTCTCATGGATTATGCCCCAAGCAATTGTCATTCTTTCCCCAATTATCTTAACAGTCATTTCCAAAGACATAAAAAATATATGTTTTAATGTTGTCATTTGCTCCACATTGCCCTTATCATAGTAGGCAATAGAAATTATATAAAAAAGCATCAAGTATGTGTTCAAGTTAAAAATTCTTAATCTTGACCCATTAAAGGAAAATGTAAGTGATTTAGTGGGACACAGCTCAATGCCTAAAGAACACACAGTGTGAGTGCAAGCGTGAGGATTATACCGTAAAAGATGGGAAAGGTAAACCAACAGTTTTCAGAAAAGAATCCTGGGGCATACTTAAGAAGTGATCAAAGGGAAACATTGCTAATGGCTTTAAAGCTTTTGGTAAATTAATGAGAATGACCTAGGTTAACCCATAAATTAGCTAAGTCAACTATCAATGTTATTTATGATAGCAGCATACTGGCAGAAAACAAAATTTAGGTATTGATGTATGAGCCTATTTCTGTGCATTCAAAATGGATTTGAGTTTTAAATATCTTCTTCATACAGTTCACATTTCTTCTTTAGTACTTAAATGTAAACTCTTATGCATTCTATAATCATTCATGATCTCTGAATGTTCTTTATTTCTTAGCAAAATATTCTGTTTCAAACATATTCTCGTATGATGTGCATTTATTTTTCTCTTAAACCTTATACATGTCATGGCATGATATAGATAGATGAATCATAGCAAATGTTTCCAAAGTATTATTAGTCCTATTTTGATTTCTGAATATCCTTTTATAAGATAATATAATGTGCTGCTTCTTTTTGTTTTCTTATATTGTTGAAATCCATTTAATATTTATTATTTATTCCTATTCAAATTCATGGAAACAAATGTTTAGGTTATCACTATAGTCAGTCAGCAGTAGCTTAAAAATACTTATATTTGAAATACCAAATTCCTTTAATTTTTATTGATCCTTTAGTTAATTGACTTATTTAAAAAGAAATATTTGGCTCTGGCTGGTGCGGTTCCATGGATTGAGCACCAGCCTGTGAGCCTAAAGGTCTCCAGTTCAACTCCCAGTCAGGGCACATGCCTGGGTTGCAGGCCAGGTCCCCAGCAGGGGGTGCGCAAAAGATAACCATGAATAGAGGTTTTTCTCCCGCTCTTTCTCCCTCCCTTCTCCTCTCTAAAAATAAATAAATAAAATCTTTTTTTTAATGAAATGTTTGAGTACTGGGTATAGAAACAGGTATATTGTGAACACTTCATGAAATCAACTCTAAGGATGATAAATCTTAGTAGAACTATTTTATTTTAATTAGACTAACCAAATCAATTTGTTGATTAATTAATGAAAATAAAGTTCATAGAAGTGTCTAAATGGGATGAAATTTAAATTCGTTATTAAACATGAAAAACTTAGTTTACCTTAAATTATTCTAGGATTCAGCATATCGAAATTTGTTTGAAAATTGGCAGCGTTATAGCTATACCTCCTCCATTTGTTATACAAATGTTATAGGATCGAACACTACCATGAAATTAACTGTGGACAGTCTTGGTGAAAATGGTGAATACAGATAAAATCTGGCTAGCTAAAAATACTTTAAACTTTTCACTGACTTAAATAATGCAAAGCAGCACTTCTCTGGTTGTATATTACACAATAGAAATGGTCAGCAGAAGCCAAAAAAATTAGAAGAAAATGGACTAAAGGATTAAGACTCCTTTCAAAAATACCCTGATGTAAAACATCTCTGTATGAAACTAACCTTCAATTATCAATCATCTTCAATGTGTGGCTTCAGGTTTCAAATTCCATTAATTTGAATGAGCATCAGTTGACTGAACAGAGAATGTATTAGCAATGGAGGAAGATGCTTGTTCAAAATCAGGATATAAACCCTCTTTTGACAATCTAAAGTGTGATTTTTCTCAAAGATAATCCATTTCAAACCAGTAGTGACTACTCATTTTAATTAGTTGCAGACAGTTTTGTAAATTAAATTCCTGCTTCTAAAGTCAGAATTCCAGAAAGAGAATGCTTTAATTTTGTTAAGTGCTAAATGCACTTTCAGGACAGGGTAGAATGAAGGAGGGGTTCCTAATCAGTAGGTGATTTTTAAATGGCATGTGCTGTGGCTATGGAGTGGTCTCCTAGTAGGGCTAGAATGTTAGCTCGTTGAATGTGAAAGTTTCAGATTGTCTTTCAAATAAACTGTACTAGTAGATTGATTCAACTTCAAATCAAAGCCTATCTTTTTTCTCCAGTCATGTGCCTTCATGATTCTGACTTGAATTGGGCACAGTGAAGTTATTTGAATTGAAAGTATGATTTAATACCCCAATACAAGATTTGATGCTATGAAGTACAGCGTGCTAATCCCTTTTGTGATATTCACTCCCTTAGTGGCCTAAGGCAAAAATCTTTGTGTATGTTTCAAAGACGTATGAAAGTGAATGTAAAAGTACAAATCACATGCACCCACACAAGCCCCTCTATCTCAATCAAAGGGAAAAACCTATTTGAGATTCAGCTCACGTTTGGAGAAAAAAAAACAAAACTTAGAACTGGTTTCTCTATGCAAGTAAAATTCTTGAAGGCTTCTTCCTACCTGAAGTGTGAGATCCTTAGAAGTGACTTTAGGAGGCTCGGGAAAGGATTTTCAAGGAGAGACTGACCTCTGGAGGCAGAGAGAGCTCCGTTTTGGCCAGATATTACTTTTCTCATTCTGAGGCATTGAGTAAAGGACAGATATGAAAAGATGACATTCTTGGCAAATTCCATTAGGTATCTCATCTTCCTCTCCAACTTCTCCCACCATACACTTTTACTTATTTGTAGAAGAGCTAATAAAATCATAAATGGTAAAATATAAAAATTTTGGAAATGGTGCACCTCCAGACCACAAACTTCATGAGTGTAGAGATTTGTTTTATTCATATTTATATTCTTATCTCTTGGCAAATGCCTGATACATGTTACTAAATAAAATTTGGTGGAAAGATCAAATGAACAAATTAATAAATCAGTCCTAATTCCTATATTCTACAAGGTGTAAGTGAATTGCGCAAGGTCCCGTACTTAGGAGAACACGCGGATGTTGACTGAACATCCACCGCAAGCAATGTGTGCAGGAAAAGAGTTTTAAAGCACTCAACCTGAGACAAGAAGCAGAAGAAGCGCCGTGGAGCAGACAGTAGCTATGATTATTTTACGCCAGTCCCCAAACACTAACCCCTGTATGTCCATCTTTGGAATGACTTTAATAATTTTATTTTCAGAAGAAATCCATAAACTTCACTAGCTTCATAAGAACAAAGAGAGGGAAATGGGGAGGAACAACTGCTTGCTCGGTGTGACTCATAAAAAGCCTCAGTTTCTGCAGGATTAGTCTCCTCCTACCAGATGATCCAAATTAATCTAATTTAAGACACCGAACATTGTTAAGTGACATTACTTCTATTAAGACCCGGTTGAAACATATGATCAGCTATTTAAATCTTAACGCTGGTAAATGAATCATGTAAGAGACACTTTAGTTGTGGAAAAAACATGAAACTGTTGTTTTTATTACTAAACAGTTGTCGAGGCACTGGCAAAACTAAAATGGACATTTTTTTTCCCTAATAATCCAACATATGATATTTCCAGGTAAAGGTAGAACTGGAAAAATCCAATGCTTACTGAAATTGTTCAAACTGTTTCATATTTTAACACCATTTTACTTATACTGTGACTATGGCTCTGTGTTTTTTGTGCTGCTTGAGCTGCCTCACGGGCTTTGGGCCATGGAGTGCCGGAGTGTATGGCATGTAGCATAAGAACAAAGAACAGAAGGAACTGTTGCAGTTAGAGGATAGACTTTACAAACTCATTATTTTAGTAAGGCCAATCTTGCTTTCTCTTCATTTAAATTGTGCTCCCAGAAGTAGTTCTTAAAAGGGGGGGGGGGGGGGGGCTACAAATATAAGCCTTTTTCTTGCCCTACAAATATATGTAACTTTTTATATACTTCTAAATTCTTGTTTCAAACCCTTAAGTTCTCAGGTTTTCTCCCCTCTTAGTTTCTCTGCCACACAATCTAGAATTAACCTACATTGGCAGTCAGATTTACTTTTTTAATAAGTTTATTTTTTAATTATAAAAGTAATTTTATGCTTTATGTATAATACATAGACAATTTTAAAAATTTATAATTCTACTACCAAAGATCACCACTACTAACATTTTAGGTATTTCTTCTTGAGTTAGCAGGTAAACCTATATGTATTTTCACATTCTGCTTTCCTTACATAATATATTATTCTGATATCATTAAAATTTTGTTTTAATGGCTTCTTTCTTTTTGTTTGTTTTTCGGTCTATCTAGCTCTTAAGTGCTTTGACAGTGACAAGTTTTTAATTTTTAGAAATTATACTAGTGACTATTTTTAAAGAATATTTTAAATATGTTTATTTACCAAAATCATGTGTGAATTACATGATTTAAGACAACACTAGCCTATCTTCATCCCTCCCACCTCTGTCACCTCTCCTTTTAACTAGAAGTCTTGCTTTATATACAATATAAAGATGTCATCTTTCTCTCCTCATACTTGATTTCTCATTCTCCCTTTCCCTCCACCATCCATTACTTAGTAGCTCTGTATTATTTTTTTAAGTATTAGAAAAAATTGATTTCGAGATTTGAAAGGTCAGCCAGAACTTGAAGATGCAGAAATCTTTTTCTTTAATGCTTTCAGTTATACTTTTATACTGCTGTTAATTTTTTACTTTCCATGTAACCCTACATAATTTCAGCAAACTCTATGGTATATTGTCAGCTTATTTTTAATCTCTGCCAACTGTTGCTTTATTTTTTTCTTTTTATTCCAGGGAACTGCAGGTTCTTGTTTTATAGTGAGGAGGAGATGTTTTTATAAAACATTTCTCCAATCCCTGTGTCACTTTATTTTGCATGGTCCAGTCCTCCTTTGAGTCTTACCATTGGTAATGCCTTATTCTTAGGATAGAGTATGTTTAAATAATTTTCCATGCTGCATTATTTCTTTTTTATTTATTCTAAAACTAGAACTCATTAGAGAAATGAGCCCAAACCTCAGAAAATGCCAAATCCAAACACACATCAATGTGTTAGTCAGTGGGATATGGAGATTTATTGTCATTCATTCTCTACACATGTTTACCTTTTCTAGACTTAAGCCTGGAAGTTGAGCAGAAGTACATGGCTCGTATTCCAAATCTATCCTTCATAGGCACAAATCTTCTAACGTTATGATGTCCTGAGATGAGAGTTTCTCTTACCCTGCTTCTTGGAACTCAGATTAACAACACATACCCAGTATTCCATCTTCTCTTCTGACTGAAGAACATTTACTCACACAGAATACACACACACAGATGCGAAGGGTTGAAGAATAAGGAAAGAGAGGAACAGAGGTGCTGTGCAGTAGTGGATGTCTCTGAAGTTTTCAAACTGGTTCAGAGCTTTTCTGGAAATAGGGAATGAATAGTGGAAAATAAACATTTCCATTCAATTTCAGGTAAGGGGATTTTTTAAAAATTTTTGTTGTTGTTGTTCAAGTACAGTTTTGTCCATTTTCTCCCGACCACTGCCCCCTCACACACCCCTCAACTCCACTCCTCCTTGACTTTGTCCATGAGTCCCCCATACATGTTCCTTGACCACCCTTCCCCTGTTTCCCCCTGTCATCCCCCACCCTCCTCTCCTCTGTTCACTGTCAGTTTGTTCTTCACTTCAGTGTCTCTGGTTACATTTAACTTGCTTGTTTGTTCTGTTGATTAGTCTCCACTTATAGGTGAGATCATATGGTATTTGTCATTTACTGCCTGGCTTATTTCACTTAGCAAAATGCTCTCCAGTTCCATCCATGCTGTCGCAAATGGTAGGAGCTCCTTCTTTCTTTTGGTCGCATAATGTTCCATTGTGTAAATGTACCACCGTTTTTTGATCCACCCATTAACTGATGGGCACCTAGGTTGTTTCCAACACTTGGCTATTGTAAATTGTGCTGCCATCAACATTGTGGTGAATAGGTTCTTTTGAATTGGTGTTTCAAGATTTTTAGGGTATAATCCCAGCAGTGGAATTGCTGAGTCAAAAGGCAGCTCCATTTTTAGTTTTCTGAGGAAATTCCATACTGTTTTCCACAGTGGCAGCACCAGTCTGCGTTCCCAACAACAGTGTGCGAGGGTTCCCTTTTTTCCACAACCTGGCCAGTACTTGTCTATTGATTTTGTTCTGATGGCTGTTCTGTCTGGTGTGAAGTGGTATCTCATTGTGCTTTTTATTTGCATCTCGCTGATGGCTAGTGATGCTGAGCATCCTTTCATATGTCTCTGGTCCATCTGTATGTCCTCCTTGGGGAAGTGCCTGCTCAGGTCCTTTGCCCATTTCTTAATTGCGTTGTCTTCCTAGAGTGGAGTTGTGTGAGTTCTTTATATATTTTGGAAATCAAACCTTTGTCTGATGTATCATTGGTAAATATATTTTCTCATCTGGTTGGTTCCCTTTTCATTTTGCTGATGTTTCCTTTAGCCTTGCAGAAGCTTCTTATTTTGATGAAGTCTCATTTGTTTATTCTTTCCTTTATGTCCCTTGCTCGAGGGGACATATCAGTGAAAATATTGCTGCTTGGAATATCTGAGATTTTCAAGCCTATGCTCCCTCTAGGACTTTTATAGTTTCATGACTTATACTTGTTCTCCTGTAGTGCATCATGATTGGAGTTTTTCAATACTGTCCTATCAACCTTGCTACATGTCAAATTTTTTCCCAGAATCTGGCACTGGAATAAAATTTGGTACTAATTTTCAGTATCACTTTGAGTTCACTAATTTTGTTGCTTCTTAAACTTTATAATGGGAATTGGAAATAATTATGCCAGGGCATACTAAGCATCCCAAACTAAAATCTACACTGTAATTATTTTTGTCAGATATATCTTTAATCAAGTGGATAAAATTTTATCTGCTGAATTGTGGCACTGGAAACAATCTCAATTTAGATTAATTCAATTTAGTCCTATTTATGTGGTAATTACTATATTTCTGTTACTGGAGACAGAATCCAAAATTGGCATAATTGAAAAAGGAAATATATCCCTTTATATAACAGAAAAGTTCATGAATAGAGTTGTTTTCATATATGGATAGTTCATGAATTCTAAATAGATATTTAGTTCTTGAGCTTTTTCCATTTTTCAGTGTCTCATTTTGACTTTCCTGTGTGGATTTCATTATAAGCAATTTTTTTCTGTGTAGCATCTAGAAACTCTAAATGTAAATTCTCCTAGTACAACAATAACAGCAGAAAAAGAGTTTGTACCTCTCATATTATGCGTTACTTTGGGTTATATGTTGATATGCGAACCAAGCCCTGTGGTCAAGGTGATGTGAAAATTCAATTGAGAAGTTCTGGGTCAATCAATCATCTGAAATGGAGGCCAAATACTGAGTCAGCCCACCCCAAACACCTGGAGTTAGACCATGGAGATAATTTTGGAAAGAAAAGCAAAGTGGGATTTCTCAGACAACACAAATTTCTATATATTTGTGAGCTTTCTCTGTAACTAAAGGCAGAGATCTTGCATTATCATGATCCTTGAATCTAGATCTGAGGAGTGTCAATGTCTAAGCGCCTAAGGGCTGAGTGCTTTCTGCTTGCCCATAGCCTCAGAGCAAGATACAAGCATAGAATGGGATGTGAAGACACAGTCAATTTGACCCTTTATACCAATTTGCATCTCAATTTGTGACCCTTTATAATGGCGGCAATTGTTTCCTTTGATAGGAAGGGGAAATAAATACTAGGAAAACATTGGGAAGCTTTCTGTAGGTCCCAGGACAATCTCATACTTTGGCTCGCGTCTTTATGCCTTTATTAAAACTAACTGTAGATTGGAACGTACATTTCAATATTTTTAATCATCAAAGGATCAATGTCATTAGACTCTAAGCCATATAGATTTGCTTGTTCACATAGGCAAGGAGCTTTTAAATTTTTTCTACCAAGTTTCTAAACCCTTACCTGTGGTTGTCATGGAAAACATCTGTGTTTCATGATAAAAAGGACACCATTTAACAGATATTTTGTTACCACATAACCAGAATTATATATTTCCCAGCTTAGAACAGAGGGATCCCCATTTCCCCCATAGGTAAGCCAGCTCAGTCTATTCCATATTATATACCTTATTGTCTTATCATCCCCTGAACTGGGAATAAAGGAGAATTGGTTCCTCCCAAAAACCCTGAAACACTATTACTTGAAAAGGAAGACTACATCTCCACAGACAAAAATGATGGATCTCTAGGTTTTTCTAGAGTAGGTCTGGTACAGAAAACAGAGTTAAGATTACCATAAAAAGAGATAATTCCTTACTCTGTACCTACTAATGAGACATCACCCCATCACTTCTGTGACCTGAGACTCAGAAATGATTACAAAGCCCAAGGAACAATGACAAATGTCAGGAAAGAGGCTGAGAAAACATATTACCCCGGGTACTTAGAATGGTGTGTGCCAAATTTGAATATATGCATGCATATAAACATTAATTGAGAGCTCAAGCATATTCAGAAAAAATGAATAGGTAAATTTGGTTAAAATATGAAATATTCAGAGGTAGAAAATTAGAAATGCAGCTGGAAAAATGGTGTGTCATCATACTATGAAGGACTTTTGATTCTCAGATGAGAATTTTTTCCTAATTTGATGGAAAAAAGAAAACCTTGGAAGTTCGTGACTAGGGAACTTTAACTGCATGACCAAAATTGCACTTAAGATGCCTCTAGCAATGGCATGTGACTTAGATGAAAAGGAAGATAGAATGAAAGATGGAGGATGGGCTGGGCTTTCTGGGTTTAGGGAGCGCTTTCTGTGGTCCAGCATGAGCCTTGCGTTCCTCACTCCCTATCTTCCTTTCTCCCTTTTGTCTTTCCTTCTTTCCTCTTTTTTCCCTCCCTGCCTCTTCCCTTTAGTTTAATTCTTCTGATTACAATTAAACTAGCAGAAATTTTACTTTCATTAAGGTAAATGAGGTTGGGGATTTCCTTAGACAGCCTAGTTTTGTCTGAAACTCTGTCTAACAGGGTCCCAAATTTTTCAGAAACATTATTGAAAAATTCTCTAGGACCACACAGGCTATATAATATTGAGAAGATTATTTTGTTTTGTTCTGCTTCATCATAAAAAAATGAAGGTGACATGTAAAATCATTCTTCAACATTTTACAATTTAGGAATATTTTATTTACCTGAATAGTTTTTAGTATACAATAACACTCTAGATCACTGGTCAAAATATGTCAAATTTATTCCCACTGTCAAATATGTATTCATTTTTACCTTTTTTTTAATAATTATTTTATATTTTCCAGGAACTGTGCAAAATATTCATTTTAATATTTTATTATATAGAATTTTAAAATACATACAATAATAAAAATAATAAAAAGAAACCCCTATATAACTACCACCTAGATTTAACAATATCATAGCAAATATTTTTAAGTAGACTTAAATTTACACTTTTTTATATCCTTAATTGTAAAAAAAATAGACATTTTTGGTTTTATATTAGAGAAGATAAATAAAAATGCATATAACTGTCTTCCTTATATTATATTTGATAACTTTCTCACACAATGTACATTCAAGGGGTGTTTATATTACTGATTAGTGAAAACAACTACTCATTCCTTAAGAGTATTCATGTAATTTTTTTGTAGCTTCACTAGTATAAAAGCAGCCTGAAATTTTTCCTTCAATTATTCACCTGTAGTGATCCAAACTATTACAGTATTTGCGTGAATCAGGCAATTTCGTCTGTTTAAAGAGTGGATAATTGTGTCATGAGTGAATTATTTGGACAAATTCTGAATGGCATTATCCAGTAAATTATAATCAATAGGTGCTTATTTAATAAGTTATGTGTCCAGAGAGTAGAGACCCACGTGAACCAATAGCCAAGAATTCAGTGTGACCTCTCCGTCTGCCGTGACTTGCTTTGTGAATTGGAAAAATCAGTTAACCTCTCAGTGCTTCAGTTCACTCATCTATGAACTGAAAAAAGTAACATTTGCCACCTAACTCAGCAGTATTTTGTGAAGGTTAATGAGCTTCAGCATTTATAAAGTGCCTTTTCTTCTTGGATTGAAAGACTCTTAAAGAGTACCAAGTATCACCGCTATTTTTTATCTTACAGATCCAGTAATTTACCCTTTGAAAGAACTACGATATTACAAAATATGTAACAAAACACTTCTGTTAGCATTATATCACATGTATTATGTTATCAGAGGGGTGAGAAAAGTTTCAGCATCACTGATGTTAAACTGGATTCACATAACTATTAGAATCTGAAATATTTCTAGCCCAATAACATGTGCCTCTTAGAGTTCTTCCAACTTCAAGTTAAATATTTTAGGTCTAATCAGTTCAAAATTCTGTCATCTCTTAACACAATTTTTTAGTTGAATATTAAAAAAGAAAACTTTCTCCAGTGAACAAACATGACTGTTTTTTATTGCCATATTGAATAAATAATGTTAAGGTCTTGACTGAAACCCACAAAAGGAAGGTGATTTAAGTTGAAAATCTATCCTGTTACTCTGCATTTTATAAAACTATTTTGCTAAAGCTCTGTTTAAGATAAACATTTTAATAGGACAAATTTTTTGGAATCCCGGACTTTATATGTGATGCTACAAATCCTATTTTGCATGGATTTTCATTTTTCACTAATTTATATATGATTTTAAAATTTGAGAAAAATATCAAAACTTTTATGTGGCAAAAAGAGTTAATCTTGAAATTTTAGAAAGGGCTGTCAACTTATTAGCTATTTAATCAACATATCTCATTTTAATCAACATATCATCATTTTACTTTAAATATTAAATAACTTACTGCACTTTATATTAGGACAATATGTACATGTAAAAAATACATCTCGCACATTTCCACTACTTTATTTCAGAAGCATAATAAAGGAGACAATCAAGGGGAAAATATACAAAGTACATATATTCTGTTCTTTTTATTTCTTTCTCAGTGAGAGAAAAAAGCAATGCCGAAAGATTAGAGAAAAAGTATGCTCATGCTTTCTTACTGGCTATGGGAATCAGAAAAATTATATATTATATTTATGGTCCAAAGTAAATATAATTTTAAATCAACATAATCTGGAAGTTTATTAAAAACAATTTTTGAAGTATTGGGGCATCACCGATCCAAGGACTGTCACTGGTGAGGAATTTATTTTTTTGATCTTTCAAAAGTGATAGATAAATATAAAATTGAGAGATTTTAAGCATTATCATGTTCTTCTTTGCTATTTCACACAAAATACAAACTACTTTTCTGGATGGCAGCTAGACTACTTCTTCAAGCCTGTATAAACAGGGAAAAAAACAAACATATAGATTTAATATGTTTTTTAAAATGTGGTTTCATAAAACTGTCATTCAGGGACCAGTAAGGACTCTGATTTATCTACTTATTGGTGGGAATTAACAACTCTGATGGGCAGATGTTTGTCAACATAATAATTAGCCAGAAAGCTCTGATGACTTGTAGCAGGTTCTTTTTCCTATAAAAATATTCATAAAGCTACATAAGTTTTCATGGAACTCATGACAACTTACTAACTGAAAGAAATTTGAAAAAGAAAACCTTGCAACTGGGATACACAACAGAATTAGAAGAAACTTGCTCAAATTCTAGTAAGTATTTGTTAAGCATCTAGAAGATATCCAGAATTTTTCTACAAGACACAGACACTTCTCTTCTTTCACCAAAAACAGAGTTGTCATAAAATTGGTATATCTCTATTCTAAAATGTATCATGCCAAAAAGAGCATCCCAATGTTTGGTAAATACTCTAGTCAGTTATTCTAGGATCTTTGATTTGGACTCCTTTGCCAACAGTGGTCAAATGACATTCATGGGCTGTCTGAGTTGATTTGGCTTATTGGAGTAATTTTTGATTAATTTAAAACATAGTATTTATATTTTGTCATGAAATAATCTTTTTTATCCTATTTATTTTTTTGTTTGTTTTTTTTCAGGTTTTTTTCAAGTTTTTTCTTTTTTTTTAATTGGTATTTAATTACAGTTGTCCTCATTTCCCCCTCCACAACTCTCCCCTGCCCTACCCATCCCCACCTCCTACCTTCAATTCTCCCTGCCCCACCTCCATTGTCTTTGTCCATGGGTCCTTTATACATGTTCCTTGATGACACTTCCCCTTCTTTCCCTCATTATTCCCCTCCCCTTTCCTTATATATTTTTAAATAAATCCTGTTTATCAAACATAGATTATGTATGATTAAAAGCAATCATATCTAATTAACAGAAGAAGAAGCGGCACTTAATTTGCATATTACCTATCAAATTTGCTCATTTTAAAGTTCTCTTTAGGAATGTTATAGACACTATAAGTACCATTTATTATTTTTTACAATAATGTATGCTAGATAATGACAAAATTCTCTAAGTTATACATGCAATAATATGATGAACCTTGCTTTCATTGGCTGTCTGAAAGTATTATAAAGATATTTAAAACCACAGATCTTAGACTTTTGGATTTCAGAGGTCTTTTTGTTTTTAAACCAGAATGCAGAAGTGCAAAGAGCAATCTAATTTTACTAACTTGTTAATTTGCCAAGTAAGGAAATTATTTTTTAAAAACTTACCCCACATAACCACTATTTTGTAAAAAGTGATCTATCACAAAAATATTAGGGGCAAGCTTTTGAACTAAAAAGCTTATATTCACAAGGCACTTAGTTAACTTTACCTTTACACACATTTCCTTATTTTTTCTCATTTAGTCATGTACTTGTGAATACATGCTCAAAACCAGCCCTGGCTCAGAACTGGCACGCGGGGACTAGAGCATTACATTTCCTTAAGAGGAGAAACATAAATTCTACATTTTAGAAAACACCAGCTCTAACCCTAGCTGCTGTGACTCAGTGGATTGAGTGTCAGCCTGCAAACCAAAGGGTCATTGGTTCAATTCCCAGTCAACTCACAAGCCTGGGTTGCAGGCTGGGTCCCCAGTAGGGGTCGCGCGAGAGGCAACCACACAATGATGTTTCTCTTTCCCTCTCTCTACCTCCCTTCCCCTCTCTCTTAAAATAAATAAACAAAATCTTTTTAAAAATAAAAGAAAAAGAAAACACCAGCTCTAAATGAAGGATGCCTGTGTAAACTCGTTTAGCTTTCTGGCTCTCTAGTCATGGTTACAATACTTGGATGTGTTCTAGGAGGCAAACTTCTCACATCTTGGAAGAGCAAGATAGTGTTATGTATATGGCTGTTTGGTTAGATACCAACTATATATGTCTGTGCAGACTTGGGGGTGTAGGCTGGCTGCCAGTGAGAAAGACTGGTTTGTATTTTGGGGAAACAACAAAGAAGAACATATTGACTATACTGATGATAATCTTTAAAACCTCTCAGCTTTATTGAAACAGACTCAAAGATACAGAGAACAGACTGATAGTTGCCAGAGAGGAGGGGGTTTGGGATATTGGGTGAAAAAGGTGAGGGAATTAAAAATCACAAATTAGTAATTACAGCATAGTCAAGAGGATGTGAAGCACAGCACAGGGAATATAGTCAATAATATTGTGATAACTGTACGTGGTGCCAGATGGGTTCTGGAAATGTTTTTGGGGGGGCGACTTTGTAAAGTATGTGATTGTCTCACCGCAATACTGTACACTGAAACTAATATAAAATAATATTAAATCTAGACTGTAATGAAAAAATATTATTTAAAAAAAGAATATTAAAAAATCTCTAATTTTACTTTTATATATTACTTTCATTTTGGAAGACAAAAGAAATGACTTCGCCACCAGCAACAGTCATTGGACGGGTGAACCCCAAAGTTTCTAAGCTTGGTTCCACTGTGGTATCACCCCAAGGCTAACTTTATCTGCATAATTTTGGTTTCTGCAGATAAAAATATTAGTGCTGAAAAATCCCTGGACAGTGGCTTTAGAGGTATATGGTCATAAGAGAAAAGCATTTCCTTCTTTTTCTGCTTGTCTTAGCAAAATGAACTCTTTTTAGTTTTATAAAATGCAGGTGAGAATTCATTTATGAAAAGCCCTTATTTTTACGTTAAACGATTTAATCTTTTTCCTTTACATAACCTTTTAGTATTATCTTTTAATAACGAGAATAGGCTGCATAATGGTAGTTTTGGCATTACAAAGAGGCTTTGAGAATATCATTTTCAAGCTAATATATATTGCATACTAAGTACATGGGCAGGAAGTTTGGTTTGCAGAATAACTGTATCAGACTACCAATCAGAAGGCTGAATATGCTGGTTCTCATTCTCACTGACTTCATTGTTTTTCCAAGTTTATTGTGTTACCCCAAGGTTTCTCACTTATGAGAAGGGGTTACTTAGAAATAAACCCACAAAGAGAAATAAAGATATCTTAGTATTTTATTTAAATGGGAGCAGAATTCACATTTTCCCAAATTTACTGAGTGTCTGATCTCAAAATAATAATCAAATATGAGAGAAATGGGTATATTAAATAAATCTGTGTTTATATAATGCTCCTATGATAAGATTGAGAAAATATTAACCTATGAGAAAATATTCTTTTATCTGGAGAGTTCACTGTATATTTTTCTTTTTTGACAATTTAATTTTAACTTGTGTATTTAGTGTTGGAGGAAAAATATTTGGGGGGAAGAAAAAATTAATTCCATCAAGGCATTGTCATCAGGTACTTAACAGTCAAATAAGCTTGTTTTCACAAGTACAAATATAATCATTTAGCTATACTGTCTTCTAAAGTAATTATGACTCAGATGACTCAGTAAACTCGAAGAGGGGACTAATGGAGCTATTCCTATCTAATGCAGGCTAACTCACTCATTTCGCTATGCCACTGCATTTTGGTGGGAATCTCTGTTCTGTTTTGACTTTATTGATAAAGCAGCTAAGAAAGAAATATATTTACGATGTCAAGCCTCAAGAAGGAAACTTTTTCTTCTTTTCCTTAAAGAATACTATTCTAATACTACTCAGGGATATGCAGAATCCTACTTAGTGCAAGGCCTAGGGTGTTCTGGAATCTCCAGATATTATACCTTGTATGTCAGACTCTCAAGGACAATATGCAATTTATAGGAAACTTGAAGTTCCTCAGATAACTTCATTTTTTGTTTATGTATCATAAATGAAAGGCTGAAAAGTAACAATTGGATGGTATATATTGGTCTGTGATTACTGAGCACATTGCTTTGCTAGGGCTGCCATAACAAAGTCCCCCATTGGGTGGCTTAAAGATAGTCTACCTTGGCTGTATCTGGAACTAATCTGATTTAGAATTAATGATATAATATCTGAATAATATATTGTTTCTTTTTTAAGTATATTTTATTGATTATGTTATCAGAGTCATCCTGGTTTTTCCCCTTTTGCCCCTCTCAACCCACTCCCCACTTCCTCAGACACCCCCTCCATTATTGTTCATGTCCATGGGTCATGCATTTAAGTTA
>PVJD01012360.1:0-40187 GCA_004026545.1 Mormoops blainvillei | reverse complement strand
CTCCCTTCCTCCCTCCATTCTTCTCTTCCCCCACCCTTCCTTCCTTCTTACTCATCCTGTTCTTTTTCTCCTTCTCTCCTTTCCTCCCTCCTTTTTGTCCTTTTCCCTCCTTTCTTCTACCCTCCTTCACTCCTTCCTTCCTTTCCTCCCTCCTTCTTTTCTCTCTTTATTCCAACAAATTTTATCAGAAGCTAGAAAGTCTTGAATTGGAACCTGTCTCAAGGAGTTTATAATCTGATAGGGAAAACATAACAGGCATATTTATGACTTGTGCTTCTATTTAAAAAGAGATATTAAGCACCCTAGGAGAGGTTCCAGCTAGACAGACTCTTGTGGTTACAATGAGTTACCTCAAGGAACACGGTACTTATAGGAGGATACATGAGTACTAGATCTCAAGAAGAGCCTCGCCATAACACTTCAGAAAAAGCAGAAACCAGAAGGTGAATCTGCACCTGGTGGGGGGCGTGGTTTAGGGGCTCACTCAACATTCTAGTGCTTCACCAGGGCACACGGCTACATCCCATGTGTCTATGTTTTGTTTGTTTGTTTTTTTAATCACTTAACAATGGACCTTTTCACCAGTGGACTCTTCTTTAGAATGAAGTTTTTACAGAACATGGTTATCATCAACTCTCCAAGGAAGACACTCATGCTTCTGGGTTGGGGGAGTGGTGCTTAAGGGGCAGTAAGGAACTGGACATTTCCAATAGCAAAAGGGCCACAGCTGATTACCATCAGCCTCCAGGCCTCCACAGCGTGGACCAAACACTGGGACTGGGCCACACGGGGGAGGAAGAAGGCAAGGAGGTACTGAGCAGGCACGGCTCATTTCCATCGGAACGGCTGTGCCAAGGGTTACATTTGACTGTGCATCTCAACACAAGCGGAGCGCTCTGAGCGCCGGGGGCTGCGGAAGCGCATGCCTTTTCACTTCTAGCTCCATCTGAACTCCTGTCTTACAAGTGGGGCGGTAAGATTCGTTCGGGGGAATATGGGCTCAAGGGCCTTGATGTTTGGGTGGCGGGAGGCTGAGCGAAAGGGAACATTTTAGGGCATTTTAGTAAATGTTCTAACATTATGGGCAGAGGAAATGAGAAAGAGAAAGGCCTTGGCTTCTCACCTCCTGTGAGACTAGATTCATGATCTTTCCTCCCCATGCTGGGAAGTCCCCAGGACACAGCTTGACCAAGTGGCAGGGGAAAGTGTGAGTATGTAAGGATGATCGGGTGAAAAAGATATTAGGACTTCAGACTTGAGTAATGCTGACATTATGAGGTAGTATTGGTGGAGAGGAGGGAAATAGGATGGGAGGAGGGGGAAGGGAAAGGGTATCATCAGCTAGAGATGTCTTAGTGCCCCACCATCATGCAGAGTTAGTTTCAACTATGAATTGGAATTACTGGTAGTGAAATCTTGCTCTACTTTGTTCCCGCTCCCACCCACTGGGTACACACACACATAAAATTTCCTCCAAGTGCTTTCTGTGTGTGTGTACACAACTTCTTAACTTCTGAAGGTGCTTATGCAACTGCAAGAGGAAAGGAGAAAAGGAGGAAGAAAAGAAAAAAGGGATGGAGGGAGGGAGAGAGGAAGGAAGGAAGAAAGGAAGAATGGAAGGAAGCAAGCAAGCAAGCTACTATTGGATGTGGTTATTATACGAGGTCTGTCAGGAAAAAGTCCAGCCATTGTTAATATAATGAGAACAGTTGGTGCAACCTCGATGTAACCTGGCAGCCAAGGAGAGTGGACTGCAAGGTGCATGTGTGAACAATGATGACTTCACTGTACTAGTCAGTGGGGGCAGCAGACACTGTTGAGTGAGCACTGTATAGACACGGCATTCAAAATGACTATGCAAGTAGAGCAAAGATTCTGCTTCAGATTTTGCGTTAAGTTTGAACATTCCTCTATTGAGACTATTCAGGGGATTCAGAAGACTGCAGCTGTGGACAACTGGTAATTGGCAGCCTCATCACAACAACACGCCCACTCATGCATCATGTCTCCTGCACTTTTTTGCCGAAACATCCAATCACCCAGTGGACTCAGCCCCACTAGAGCCCAGATTTGGTGTCCTGCAACTTTTGGCTTTTCCCAAAATTACAATCACCTTTGAAAGGGAAGAGATTTCAGACCACTTATGAGATTCAGGAAAATAAGACAGAGCAACTGATGACAATTGAGAGAACTGTGTGAGATCCCAGGGTACCTACTTTGAAGGGGATTGAGGCATCATTGCCCTATGTACAATGTTTCTTGTATCTTCTTCAATAAGTGTCTCTATTTTTCATATGACATGGCTGAATTCCTTCTGGACAGAACTCCTACAGCCTGAGGGTGAGCATACTGAAGTCCAAGTTCTGCCTGTAGATTTATTCATTGACGGAAATTTACATTGTAGAGACCTGGCAAACAGCTTTGTGAAGACTGAAGGGCTCACTGATTTACCTGGAGAAGGGCAAAACCTCTCATAATTTGTCAGCATAATGAACGCAATCAATAAATTGTCACTTATCAAAACCAGAAGCCAAGAGAAGCACTGGAAAACATGAAATGGGTTACCTCGAGATACGGTGCACACTAGTGACCAAAAACCCTTCATTCCACACACAGTTACTAACCAGCACCTACTGTTTGTCAGGCACATCATTCGGCACCAAAGACCCTGCCCTCATGAAGCTTACCATCTAGTGGGGGAGCCAGACATCAATCAATCAGTCACTCTCACAAAGAGGTAAAACTCAACAGTGAGAGGCAGTTTAGAAAGAAACATCCACAGTACTTTGAGAACACAGAATGAATAGTCTGACATATAGCGCCTGGTAAAAAAAGCCAAGGAAATGTTCTTGAGGAAGTAACCCCTGAACTGCTATCTGAAAGATACGATGGTTTTGTCTGGGCAACAAGGGAAGAAAAAACACGTTAGGCAGAGGGAACAGTATAAGCAAAAGCACCGTGGAAAGTAAAGCACGGTGAGCACAAGAACACTCGGCGGGGTCACAGCTTGGCTAGAGGGGCAGCAAATGGGGACAGGGTGAGGGGAGCCAGATGACGCCAGTGGGCAGTGGGGGCACTTCGCGTAGGGCCGTGTGAGCCATTTTAAATAATGTATTTACTTCATCCAAAGAGCAAAAGGAGTCCATTAAGGGGACTTCAATAGGTACTCAAGAAATTGGTGTTGAATATATTATAGATAAGGAAAGTTAAAAGGCTTGTAAACCTCTGACGTTGTAGGTGAAATGTTGTTTGAGTACCTGCCTGTGCCTCTTCTCCAGGGTTAAGGCCCACAGCCGTCATTAGGTCCCCAAAGGGGTCCATGATCCTCCAGAGGTTAGAACCATTGCCCTGGTTCTTAGTGGAAGGGTGGGCTGAATGATTTCTCACTAGGGTCCCTTCTATCTCTAAGATTTGTGAGCCAAAGACTAACCCTGAGTCACCTAAGTAGCTGACAAACTAAAGTTCACTGCCACCAGAGGGAAATTAGAGCTCAGAGTTAGAAAACATGGGTTTGATGTTGCTGGCATCAGGGTAAAGAATACACATATCCTTCCACTGATGCCTTTCTCTCTCCCTCCCTCCTACTCTCTCTCTCCCCACCCAGCCCCCGCCCCCACACATGCAATACATGCTGCCCATTCCAAGGAAAGACCCTTCACAGGGTATGGATATTGATCTTTTCAAAAGACTGGCTCTGGGGGGTTCGCGGGGCTGTCGTCTAAGGCCCAAGAGCATTTTCATAGCCAGTTCAGTTGCAGCTGTGTCAGGCGGGATTATGAATACATATCTAGTCACTTCCTCTCTCCGGGGCCTCCCTTGTCCTGCTAGCGAAGTGAAAATAAAGCAAGTGGATCAGAGCCAACAAAGGCACAGTTGACACTCAATGATTTGAGTCACTGGAGGGGATCATCAGCATGAACAGTCGTGGGCACCAGTGGTGAATCATTCATCCTCAGATTCCGAGGCTGAAGCTACTGATCCCTCAGGCCCACAGAAGCCCCAGCTTTTTCTTCAGCATTGATTCCCAAAAGGTGCTCTTTAGTACCTTAATTCTAGGGGATGCTAATAAGAATTCTGAAAATAAATAAGATTCCATGATCATATACACTTGGGATACATTGGATTACAAAAGGTAGAACAGGTATCTTTGCTGCAAGACTTCCCCAACCCTTTAAGGCATTTTTTTTTTAAACCCTGGAGAAGGAAATCTAGTTTATTATATCCCCGAAATTTTTAAAGATTTTCCCAGAGGCCTTTGGCTGAGGAGCATCTCATAGCATCTGTGCTCCAGGGCAGATTTTGAGAAAAGTGGCTCTCCAAAGTGCTTCTGAACACCTCCACGCCCTGGTTCACGCCAGGGCTCTCTTTAGCACAATGCGCGACCCTTATTTCCCGTCAAGGTCCATATTAATCCCTACCTCATGGGGAGGCCTTCTCCGATGGGCCAGTCTGCATTTAAGGCTTACAGACTGGGTCAAGCATTTTAGCCTATGATTAATTTACTTAGGACTTGGGAACGCGATGTCTCGTAAGGCCCACGGCCTGGTCCTCCGGTCTCTCTGAGATCACTGGGAACTGTCCTCCCCTAGGCCAGCCCCCTCGGGCGCCTGTCTGTTTCTTGCCGGTGCCAGGTTCGTCCCTGCCTTCGGCCCTTTGCCCTTGCCTGCTCTTCTGCCCCGCCGCCAGCTCAGCCAGCCGGCTCTCTCTCACCAGCCCCCGGACCTCGACAGCACCCCGCTGCACTGCCTGCTGTTCCGCTGCCCTGTTTTGTCGTCTTTGCAGTGCTTATCACTATGTACAAGTGCCTTGTTCATCTATGTATATGCTTATTTATCCTCAGTCTTCCCTTCTAAAAGATAAGGTTCACGAGAACAAGAATTTGTCTCTTGTACTCATCCTAGAGCCTGGCTCATAGTAAATACATTAAATATTTGTTGAATGAATGAGTGCTTTGTTGCTTGTAACTTTTGTCCCTTAGGAAGCATTGCAATCTCCTTGACGGCTGAGACTATTATCATCAGTGCAGTACAGCAGAAGGGAAGCCAGGGTGAGAAGAAGCCTGAGGTCCATCATAAGTTCACCACTGTGTCCCTCAGAGAAGGCTCTTGACCTCCCTGTGCCTCGGCTCCTCCTTCGTGGAGCAGTTCCGCTATTCACCATTGTATACCTGCACCCAGCTCAGGGCAGACACACAAAACATCCCCGAGTGATTGGATCTCTTTACCACCTCTACTAGACCATCTGCGAGTGTCAAATAAAGACTTCTGAAATAAAGCCGTAACATAACTTTTTGTTTATATGCGTGAGGGGATATGACCCTTTGGCGAAAAGAAATAGGCATAGGCACGCACTTTAAGTGCAAGTGAATTTTACTGGCACTTAGGTTGACGTTCAAAGGTCGATGCTGTGCCACATTTAGACTCTCGGTCTCCGCTTTCTGTCCAGTCTATCTTGGCAAGGGTTTTTCTTTCTCCATCCACAGCTTTCTGAGAGGTCCAGGACCCACCTCCTCTTCCTGGCACTGAAGGACATGCAGCACTGCAAGCAAGGGATGCCATCCTCCTCTGGAGGCCACCAAAAGTCAGGCAACCTCCTTCTGGGGTCTTGTCAGGAAATGCTACCGCTGCTGTCGCTTCCGCAGCTGCCGGTAGTAGCAGTAACAGCAACAGTCGGAAACACTACTAACGGAGAGTTTACGTGCCAGGTACACGTGGACACGTAAAGCTCTTTACGTATATCATTTAATCCTCATAAGAATTCCAAGAGATCGGTTCTATTATTTTTCCACTTTTCAAATGTGGAAATGAAAATCAGAAAAAAATCTCCTGCCCCAGGATTTATAAACAGGCCTGCCGCCTCCAGAACCACTCGATCAGCTGTAGAACCGCCAATCCGCACGAAGCGCAGAGAAGCAGGAATAGCCCTGCCACACTCGCCAGCTCCCCTGCACGGAGACACGAGACGAAAGCCTGGGCGGAGGAATCCCGCTGCAGGCAGTTCAGGAATCGCCAGGAGCTCTGGCTCCACAGGCCCCTTCCCCTCTTTGAGGGGCCTCAGCATTCCCTGGTCTGTGGACAGTTAGCTCCCCTTCCAGGGGAGCAGCTGTTCACCACTCGGCTGGCAAAATACTAGTGGGAAAGGTAGGGGAGGGAGTGTGGGAGGTGTGTCACCCAGGGCCTTCGGAAGCCTGCTTCTGTTCCCCTGGAGCTCAAGTTTGGCCAGCAGCCCAAGGGGCTGGACAAATGCTCCAGGAGCCCTGAGGTGCTAGAAAACCAACGGGGGATTTTAATTAAAGCAACTTGCTGATCAGGTACATACTTAATGTTATAATTACCGGGTGATGACAGCACCATGAAGTACAAGCGAGCAGGAAGTACTGACCAAGCAATTTTAAAAGGTTGGTCTAATGCTCTTCATTTTTCACTAAAGCCTAAATTGAGTTTGTGCTTTCAGAGAATAATGAAAAAGACAGAAAGGTGAACATGACAATCCAATTCCATGCACCCCAGACCAAAAAAAAGTGAATTTTCCTCTGAAGCCAAATAATGACGTTCATTCATTCATTCATTCATTCATCCATCATACTTTATATAATGGCTGTTCTGTGCCAGACACTCTGCTCAATGGTGGAATATGGAGGAGGGAGAAATAAAGGGGGGAGGAAGAGTAGGAAAAGAGGAAGGAGGGAAGAGGGAGAGGGAAGAGGGCGAAGAAGGAGAAAGGAGTAAGAGGAGGAGAGGTAGGAGAAAGAGGCGGAGGAGGAAAGGGAGGAGAAGAAAGACTCTTGCCTTTGATGAGCTCATTGTCTATCATGGAGACAGACTCCTGGCTCCAAAAATATGGACTCGGCCCAGGGGCCACCTGGAGTTCACCCCCTCCATAAGTGGCGGGGGTTTCCAAGTCCCCAGGAAGTGTCCTCTTGGCTGCTGGTGAGGCTGGCATGCAGCTGTCAGGGTCCCTGGGGGCTCACGGGCAGTGAGGCGTGCTTGTGCCTTCGTGCCCCTGGGAGGTGGTAGGACTTTTCTTCCCAGCCAGCTCAGCAGTATGGTGGGAATTCAATTCAAAAGTCAGCGAAAAGGGTAGAAAACATCACAGAGTCAAAACTGTACTGGAAAATCCTATGAAGTGCTGCACGTGTGCTTTGTGTTTACTGCGCGGTTCAGAGAAGCTTTTCCACCAGCTAGTTTGAGAACCACTGAGCAAGGCTTAAAGGGAGGCAGGAAAGGAGCATCTCTATGCAGATGATGGGTTTTCAAACCATATGGTCTTCTAGATAATTACCAAATTGCCAGTGGTGAAAGAGGGATGAGTAGAGAATTCTAAAGTGTTTCTGCTAGCCTGTCAGGGCTTCTGCATAACGGTTTAACACCTAGCCTCTAAAGCCTCAGTGAATGTCAATGGGCTTCTGTTGTTGTTGTCGTCCAGAGGCCTCCCTGGGACAGGGAGTGCAGATTAAGCTCTCGGGCCTGTGGGAGGGGAGAGTTCCTGAGCTCTCTGAGGCTGGGGTCCTGCTAGGTGCCGGGAGGATGAGATGGGGCAGCCTTGCTCTAAGTGTCAGGTGAAGGCCCCAAGGAAGGCCAAGTCCTGGGGGCGGTAGGCAGCAGCTAGCTTAGGAGACTGGGTGAGGAGGAGAGCTGAGTTCGCGGGGAATGCAGAAGTCAGGGCCAGAGAGATTTGGCAGCCAAACAGCAGCCAAACCTCAGAGATCTTAGAGTGGACAGTAGTGACTCAGGCAGCACTTGGTGGGTTGAGCTGCCACACTATCCTCCTAGAGTGGGTATTCTGAGTACAGTCAGGATATGCCTCTCCCACCCTCTCCGGTAACCTCGTTGGGCCCCCAGCTTTCTCATTCCCATGCCTACCCCAGGTGGGTGCTCAGGCCGGCCCCGAATCTCAGAGGACCTGACCACTCTTCTCTGACAGAGCAAGCATCACCCCTTCTTAAGGTCCCACCCAAATCCCATCTCCCTGGAAGAGCTAAGGCTCCCACGGCCACACCTGGGAATGGCTCCCTCTCTGCCCTTCCCCCCACCAACCCTTACTGCTGGCTGTGCTCATTGGACCCCAGCTGTAGCAGCTAAGAGCGCGGATGTGAGCCTGACTGGCTGGCTTTGAATGTCACCCGTGAGACTGTGAGTACGGGCCTGGCATACTGCTTAGGCTAGCCGTGCCTCAACTTCCCCTTCTGCACATGGGGGTAGGAGAGTAGCTACTCCACAGAGCTGTGCAAGAATTAAAGGAGGCCAGGGATGTAAAGCACCTCAGGTCCTTGGCATAGAGAAGTACTTGACAAACATTTTTCAAAAGATCTTCAAGAGGATTTCATACCTCACTGTATTCTCAGGGCCCACCTGGCACATCATAGATTCACAGCAACTCGAGTGCTTTGTTTTATTAGAAACTCATTCATTCAAGAAACATTTACAAAGTGCCTACACCAAGCCATTTATAAAAATGAACAAGTGAAATTTCCCACCCTCCACAGGCTCCTGAGAGCAATCCACCCGGCCCGGCTGTGTGAGTGCTTAGCTGGCAGCGCTGGGCAGGTTCAGCGACTTAACCTGGGCTCCCTGAGGGCCAGGAGGAGGAGGGAGGAGCTGGAGGAGGAGCTGGAGGAGGGGGGAAGAGGAGGAGGAGGGGGAGGCAGTTTTGGTTTCCTTAAACTGCCTATCTCTTGCTGTTCACTTTTTATTTAGAATTCATTCTTATTTCTTCGCTTTGCCAAACACACATACGAGTATGACAGAGCATTCAGAGATTTAGAGGAGATAAATTTAGTGACAGTAAGGGAAATCTGAGCAAACTGAAGAAGGCGGCCCAGGTCAAAGGTTGAAGTGTGACAAAATAATAGCTCCGAACTGGAAACCACCTAAAATTCTCACCAACGGTGGAATGAATAAGTATCCTGTCCTGCATCCACACAATAGACACAATGAGAAGGATAAGCTGCGACTACAGGCAACAATGCAGCTAAATCTCACAAACATACGGTTGGGACTCCAGAAACAAAATGCATAAGCTACAAAAGGACACAAGTTAGTAGTCAGAACAGTGGCTCTACAAGATGGGCATCTGGAAGGGAATGCTGCGGGAAGGAGAGCTTCAATGGTGCTGAAATGTCCCCTTTCTTGTTCATGGTGAACGGAGGTGCGTTTATTTAGGGAAATTCTTTTTGCTGTTAGCTTAAGATCTGTGATTAGTATATTTCAGTAAAAGGATATAAAAACAAATGCAAAGCGATCAACTATCAGGAGATGCCCAAGAGCCTGGGAAAGAGATGGAGAAGAAATTCTTAGCAGCAGTTGCGGAAAGTGGCCCCCATTACCCTGCTTGAGGCCTCCCATCAGTGCCCTTGCCGATGACCCCAAGGATGGCTTCATCTGGGGTCAGAATAGTCTGAGGGCCTATGTGGCCCAGTTGAGGGGTTTCCTCCTCCGAGGCCTGGTTGCACAATCTGGCCTCAGCCACTTCTCCCAAAGTATTTTCCAATACTACCCACTGTGGTCTGGGAACTCCTGTCCAGCCTGTTCCCCCCGGATAGAGAGAAATTCCTGGCAAATCTCTGTCTCTACCCTTTCCCCCAAGGTCCTCATCCTCCTCCGCCGTGCCAAGCGTGTGCCCTTCCTCCTCTGGGGAGCCTCGTCTGCCCCAGCACTTCTGTAACTACCCAGTCTCTAGGATCCTGCCACCCAGGTCACTAGGAATGCCTGGTACCCTTCAAAAGATGGGAGTTGTGTGGGTGTGTGTACTTTTATCTTGTCTTCTCACCAGGTTCTCCATCCTGTGAAAGAAGCAGGCATGTGTTTTCTGCACCCATTACCGTGCCTAGCACAGCGCCAAACACACAGCCAGTGGTGAATGTATATCCATGGGTTTGTCCAGTAGCTATGCTGTGCCTTTTCCTGAATTAGAGTGTAAGCTCCGATTGAGATAATTACCTGCCTTTACTGGATTGTAAGGAAATGATTTAAAATTACAATAGCATGTTATTGATCAGAAGACGTACTTCCCCGCTTAAAACCCGTTAACGGAGTCCCAGTGACCTGAGCATAAACTGCAAAACCTTTCCCAAAGTTTGCATGGCCCCTTCCCCTGGGCTGCTGCCTTCCCTTCCCGTCCCTTCTACATTTGCTCTTTCTCTGCTTCTACCACGTTGGACTAATTCCAGTTTCGCAAAAGGCCGTCCTCTCGAACGGTGTTTTTGACACCCCACTCCTCCTCGTCTGAGCAAATTCTAATTATTTCTCCAGTTTCAGTGAAGTTGTTTTCGCAGGGAGGCTTTCCTGAGTGTCTAGGCCAGTGGTTCTCAGTCTTGGCCACGAGTCAGAATCTCCCGGGGGGGGCTTGTTAAAACACAGGCCCTCAGCCTTTCTGATTCGGTAGGTTTGGGGTGAAATGTGGACATTTTCATGTTTAGCCAATTCCTAGGTAACACTATTACAGGTAGGGGGACACTTTGAGAACCACTGCTCAAGCCCAAGTGGTCTCCAAGGACACCGCTTCTTATCCCCTTCGTGGCCACGCCTGTCATTGCTTATTTGGTGTTTATCCTTCTTACCAGACTTTAACTTCCACAAGGGCAGCGGTGTGGCTGAACACGGGTATCCCCTGACTTTTGAAAGTTTGATCTCTGGCACCATAACATTACTGAAGAACCCTCAGCATGTTGTCTCATCTGGCCTTTAAAGCCGCTCTGGGCGCAGGGAGGGGCAGACACGGGGTGCCCCTATGCTTCGGGTGGACTGGCAGAGCCTCCGGGCGCCCAGAGGACCTGCAGAAAAAGGTCAGGCAGGGAGCAAACAGCGCAGTGAGAGCTAGAACCTGATTTCCTTATGTTTCAGTCCAAGAGAACTTTTCCATAGTATTACTCTGTCCTGGCTGTATCTGCCTACGGGTGCAGATAGAGAAAAGAACAAAAACCATCACTGATTTTTCTCTTCTGCTCTCTTAGATGCCTCCACAGGAAAAAGAACTCCAGGCCATTATCTAGCATTTATCCCATGACCTGTGGCACAAAGTTTGATTCCTTGACACGGCGTATGATAAGGCATCTAAGGTAGCAATGAACCAATAATTCATACAATATCTTCCTTTCCATGGACATCACAGCCTTCCACCCAGGTGACAATGCAACAGGCAGACAAGGCATGCCAGTGCAGAGGCTGTGAATCTTGTCCTTGGCAGTGAAATCTACGCAGCTCTCCCTAACCCTTACAGACTCACAAACAGGCCAGCCGGCAGCCTCGCCCACCATCGCCCAGGCTCACCAATACAAGCCACCCCAGGTAGGCCTAGGAGTATGACAGCAGATACTAATGCATTCGGCAAAATCAGGAAGGTCTCGCACCATGGGACAGATACCTCGAATCCTAGCTGTAGGAGTTGGAACTGGAGGAGCAGCCTGCCCAGACGAAAATTCCAAAAGTCCCGAAATCTTCCTCTACAAATGCTCCCCTCAACCAAACTCACTCAGTTACAGCTCCTAATGGAACACCATCTAATGGATGCACTTGACAGCTATACCTGAAGGACAACACAGAAAACGTACACACTAGACGCTACTATTATTAAATAGCAACGTAATGACTTCCAGACGCCTGCCTCCAGTCCTGACTTCTCCACAGCCTGTTTTAGCTCTCCATTTGGGTATTTCACAGCCATCTCAAATCCAACATGTCCAGAGCAGAACCTCTGGTTTCTCCCCAGAAACCAGTCTTCCCCATCTTAGTTAATGACACCTTGATTCTTCCTATTACTTACGCCAAAAATTCAGGCTTTGTTCTTAATTACTTACCTTCTCTGATCTGGATAACCAATCTGTCAGCATGTACTGTTGGTTCTGACTCCCAAGAACATCTGAGAACCACGCGTCTTCTCTCCCCACTTGTACACCAGCCCATCTGCCAACCTCTCTCACCTAGTCAGCCTCTCAGCCTTCCTCCTGGCTTCCACCTCTGCCGTCCTCCCCACCTATTCTCCAGGCAGCCATTTGGGCAGTCTTCCTAACACGTAATTCAGATCACACTGTCCTCCCACCTAAACCTCTTCAAAAGCGCCCCATCGTGCTTGGAATAAAATCTAAATTCATGTCAATGGCCTCAGAGATCTAGCAGGATCAGACCTTGCCTAGCTCTCCAGCCTGTCTGATACCTCTCCTTCCTCCTTCAGTTTTCTCCTTATTTTTGGCTCATCTTTCAGAATCACCAAGCCCCTCCGGACCTCCCAGCCTTTGCATTTACTGTTCCCTAAGTTGCCCCCAACCCTGCAACATCCCACGCAGAATGAGTCTTTCCCATCATTTATTAATCAGATTGTCACCTCCTCAAAGGGGCATTCACTAACCACATTATCTACATTAACACTCCCTGGGTTCTCTTGTATTTATTCTTTATGGGTTAATATTATTTACTTAATCATCTACTGTTGGACCATTAAGTTGGTTTCAACTTTAGATTAACAACCCTGGCATTCAATGTCACCCCAATAAATTTTTTTAAAAGTAAAAAAAGAGAGAGAGAGAGGAACTGGGAGGAGAAAACAATTAAAAATTCTAAGGCTTTGGCCTGAGAGAAGTAGATATTATTCAGGTATATGCAATAAAAGGTACTAGTACTATTTTTAATTCATCATTCCTAAAATCTAAAAAATAAATTCTGTGACATACAAACAAAACAAAACAATGCTAACAAACAATCCTGGCATTAAACATCTTTGCAATTAAATCTTTGTTCATCCACAATTATATTCTTAGAATAAAGCCCTAATATTTGAACTTATCTATTTCAGTCAACATACACTTATATAGCACTTCCTCTGTATCAGTCAATATTTTAAATGTTACTAATATCAATTCATTGATGTGTGTAGATACTTTTCTGCAGTTACAGACACTAATTTATGTATTTGTCTTATTGTGCTATGAACACTTAACCTGAGGTCTACCTACTTAACAAAATTTCAAGTCACAATGTTGTACAACAGATTTCTAGAATGTATTTATCTTGCAAAACAATTCCTAGGTAACACTATTACTGGTTGGGGGGACTCTTTGGGACACACCCATTGAACAGAAACTTCCCATTTCCGTCTTCCTATAGCCCTTGATATTTTCTCCTTAATATCTGTATTCTTGTCCATGTCCTTTTACATATTTTGTACTTACATATTTTACCTGTGACTTTTTTTGTCTATCTTTTCCATTAGACCGTGAGCTCCTTGAGGGTAGGAACAACGCGCCTTATTTTCTAATGTAAACGATGTGACCCACTGCAATCCTGGCGCATGGCACAAGCCTGGCATGCAAAGGGCTCACTAAATACTATTGAATGAACCAGCGAAGGAGCAGGCACTGAGGCCCTTAGTATCTCATCTAATCTTCACAGCTGCCCCACTGCAATATTATGTGCTTTCTATACCTGAATACACCAAAGCTCACAGGTTAAGAGACGATGGCCTGAGTCCGTCTGAATCTTGGGCTCCTGCTGCACAGTGCTGCTGGCTGCGTGCACCAGTGACCCATCTCCTTATGTGGCGCCGCGCTTGTCTCTTGGGAATAAGACTAGGAACAGTATACCCTTCTGCTTTCTACCAAGAGATTGCAGCCTCACATTTCTGGGAAACGTGAAACGTGAAGACAAAAACCTTGATTAATAGGCCCCTTTAATTAATTGGTCAATATTCAAAGATTACACCTGGAACTTTGGGAAATATTAACAGAACAGCTTCTAAAAATTAATCAGTAGAAATCAACACACTGACCACAGTCCCCATGGCCCCCTTAAGTAAGTGGTCACAGTAACGTGCGTCGTGGCCCTTGCTTTAGAGCCATCAGTTCAGAGAGAACTGGGCGGACGGAGGCCCGGTCCCTTTTGTCTCAGTGTGGCCACGGCCTTGCGGTTCTTAAAATAAGCCTGAGCCAAACTGGCCTCTGTTGTGTCTTCTCAGTTCTTTAATTATTTAGTTGTTTATCTCCCTATAATTTGCTGTGTGTAAAGAACCATCAAATTTTAAAACCAAAAAAATGCCCTAAAGATTATGTTTTGTTTCTTTAATGTGCGACCCCATTCATTTAGATGACATTAATTTGAAATTCATAATAATTACATAAACATTGAATGAGAGGCATTGTGGTTCTTCCCAGTTAAAATATGCACATTCTCTTTACTGATATGCTGTCTCTTCCTAAGAAAGACATGAGGTGACTGCCTGATTAATGTACTGAGGTTCTCTGGGGGAGGAAGGGGATAAAGGGGCATGGAGTTGCGAGGACTCCTTCCTCAACTGTCAGAAAAATCTGAGGTTGAACTTTGGCTCTACCAGCCTCCAGCTATGTGGCCGTGGCAAGTGACTTAGCCCAGCCTCGGCTTTTTCATCTGTAGCGTGGAATATAAAAATAGCAACTTTATTACAGGGCTGTTGTGAGGAGTAAAAACTGAGACTGCATGTGAAGTGCCCCGCACAGTACGCAGCACGTGGCAAGCGTTTCGGAGCCTACCACAGCCACTGCTCGTCCTGTCGGCCCTCATGACGAAAGCAGTCACCACGCACCAGGTATTTTACATACGTGACCTCACTTCTCACCTCAACCTTTTAAGGGAGGTTTTTACATGAGCAGAAAGAGCCTGCGGGTGAGCTAGTCGTTTGCTCGAGGTTACCCAGTTAGTAGGTACAGGAACAGGTATTTGAACCCAGACCTATGTAGCTCCAGTGTCAGGCTGCTTTTACCAAATGATACCTCTGTGGAGACACTTACATGTAAGTGGGTAAACAGGGGCACGGGTGATATTATCTTTCTACCCCTGACGTGCACAAAATGACTGGAAAAACAAGCATGTGTGACACTGAGGAGGCAGGGGCATCAGTCAGAAGAGAAGTATCATAGCTGGGGGGACCTGTGTCCCTCCCGAGGGCCAAGAGCTATGGACTCACCGTGAGAAAGACTGTCTAACAAATGAAGTTCCTGGGTTAGAGTACCGAATTAGAAATTAGATGACCCCAGTCTTTTCTGCCTCTGGGATTTTGTTATAAGCTAGGCCACAGTCCTTAGTTTTACATTTAGCCAAGTCATCCTCGTGTTCCTGCGCGGCTGTGTGGGCAGGGCGGTGAGCTGTGGGGGTGAGATTTGGCAAACACTTCACAAAACCCTGACCTGGACACAGGGAACCTCTGGAAGGGGTGCACGTGCTTCTCTGTGGAATGAGAACTGGGCTCAAATTTATTTACCTTATTTATAAAATACCCAAAGTATGGTATGTGCAGGATGCTTTCACATTTTGCAGAGTGACACTAAGTTTTTCAGGATATTAAATTAGCAGGCTGATGGGAAAACGCCAAAAGCTCTGTGAGACCCTGTAAATCAGTATGTAAAGGCAGGAAGGAGTTTCCTCTTAATTAAAGGAGTCAAAGCTCTGAGTCCTCAGTTAAGACCCATGGAATTTACCTGGGAGTCTTTCCTAGACTAGACCCCAAAGACTTCCATTTAATGTGTTTCTGTAACCAAACATGTTGGAAAGAAAAAAAAGAGGATGAAGGAAACTAACCACCAAATAGAAGATCCCATGCCGACTGCGCCGAATCATGGTGCGGTCACAGCTGGGCTGTGGCTGAGTGTGGCTCTGATCCTATGACCCGTAGAACTTGTAGAAAGTGAAGAGTGCGCAGATGAGGAACCAGAGAAGAGCACTTTAAACAACCAAAGGGACACTGAGGTCGTACTAAAATTATTGGGATTCTTCAGTTCACAGGCGAGAGCTCCAAGGGACACGTGAATGATGTCTACAAAATCACAACTACAAGAATAAAGACAACACTGGAGCCGCTGAAGCCAGAGGTACATCCTGAAAGGAAGTGGACATGGTCTCTCACTAGGGGAACAGAAACCCCATGACATCTATTACTCTCAAGAGGCAGAACTTGCTGAAAAATAAATGGTTCGATTCGACAAGTACCACTCAGTATTAGAGCTAGGAGTGTTAGCAATTTTTTTAATTAAACTTTTTATCTTGAGGTAAGTATATATCCATAAGCAGTAGTAAAAAATCACAGAGCGAGAGATCCTGTGGTGTGCCTTTCACCCAGTGTCCCCCAATGGTAACATCTTGTGTGATTACAGTACAACAGCACAGCCAGGGTACTGACGATGATACACCCCAGCCATCCTAGGTAGAGTTCCCTGGCTTTACTTGTACTTATGTGTGGGTGTCTGCGTGAGGATGGGTAATGTCCAGGGGTTCTAGCAGGTGGCTAGAGAACAGCCAAGGCAGGAGAGAAAGAGAAAAGGAATCAGGAAAACAAGGATAAGGTAACAATTGTAATTATTAAAACTTCTTGGTAATAACAGAAGTTACACCTTGATTGCAACACCTGTTAGGTACTATATTGCTGGCAGGTGTGAAAAGGCACTGCTCAGGGCTCCTGCTGCGGGGGCGCAGTTGGCTGACGGCCCCAGCTGCCATCCCTCTGGCTCCGTGGAGTCCACAGCAAGGCCATGCCTTTCCCTGGGTAGTTCCCAACCAATGATTAAGCAAAATGGTGAGACCGCTATAGGCCCACACCTGTTCACTGGGTTGTGAGACTCCTCCAATATGTAGCTCTGGCTCAAGCACTCCGCTCTGGCCAAATCTTTCTTGGAACTCCTTCCTTCCCTGTCTTCTTCCTAGACGTCAGACCCGCACTGAGGTCTGAAGACCCTCTCACCCTTTCTGGCTTCTCCCCCTTTATCCTCCAACATGTTCCTCCCAAAAAACCTGCTGCACACCTAACCCTATCTTGGTATTTGTTTTTCTGACGACTTGGCTGAATATAATGCTTTATTCCATTTCATAATTATGATAACCCAAGATATAAGTACTATTACCGACCGCTTTCCGGGCGAGGCAAAGACGGGTAAGTGCTTACGCGAGTGCGTACTGCAGTCCCACTGGGCATAGCCCTGTCCTGCACACACCTGCTTCTCCCTGCCGTGGGCCTCGAACCAGTTTCTTCTATCTGGTATGCTCTTCTCTTAAAGGGCTGGCTCTTTCTCCTCGTTGAGGTCTTGGCAGAAGAGTCCTCCTTGGCCTCCCTAACTAAGTGTATCTTTTCTGTTTCCTCTATCTCTGCCCCTGGCTTATTTCCTTCATAGCACCCACTTCAATATAAGATTATTTCCTTTACTGCTTAGTGTTTTTGTCTGTTTCTGCCCCTAGAGTGCAAGTCCTAGGACATCAAGATCATGTCTTTCTCTTTCTAGTGTATTAATAAATCCTAGTACAGCACCTGGCACATAGTCAATGCACATTTGATGAATAAATGAATGAATGTATTTGCATGTCATTTTCCCACAGATATTATCTTGTTTAATGACAGGGAGAAGAGAACACAATGGAAAGAAAAGACAAAAGGTTAAATATATTGGATGGGAGAAAAGATTACTCCTCACATCCCCAAAATGGCCTCCAGTGCCAGGGTGTCTGATACTGGGAGAGTGTGCAGCCTGTGAGGAAATGTCCCATCTTTGGAGAAGTGGCAGTGTTTTCCTTAGAAGAGGTGTGCATAAGGCTAGCAGTTCAAATGCAAGTCACATCACGATGACAAACACCTCCCTTCCTCAACCCTGAAGGACACTGGAGATCAAGCAGGGCTGTTACCCATCAAAGGTGTCAAAGATGTCCGCCAAGTCCTTTCAGCCACATTCTGGCCTAATGCTACCGAGCTCAATGGGCTTGCCCCTGCCAGCCCAAGGCAGGACTCTGCTGCTGACACTTAAAATAACAGAGCTGGTGCCCGGAGTGGTTTCGTTCGATGACATCTTCCTAACACAGCCACGCCCTTCTTGCCACCCTAAGGTGGGCCGCTCAAGGCACATGCACTTCGTGGGACTGCAATTTGACCCCCCTCTTCCTGAACAGCTGGCTAGAGCTAATTCAAGGTCATGAGGTTGGCCTTAGGGCCAGGTGCTGCCATGAGCAGGAGGAGGAAACACCTCCTCCTCCTGAGAGGGAGGACGGAAGCCCATTCTGGCAGATCTAAAGCAATAGTTCTTGAGGTTCTTCTAAGAGGGAGCCCAGCTGCTCCTCTGACCCAAGTGCTCCATCCTCACTGAGCTCATACTTCAAGTTCGGCAGCTTAGTCATCCTGGAAGCCACTGGGTTCAGCACTGAATCCAAGTCTACTCCACCTGATGCCAGAAAACACTAGCATCATTCGACTTCTACCAGAAAATTCCCCTCATCTCTCATCTCGTAAACAACCTGTCTATCATTGCGTAACATTCATTATCATCATTGTCATCATTATGGTCTTCTTCATCATCCAACAATTCTTTGCATTTTAAATAAATCCTTTCAGCTTAGAAAGCATCCTCAGGCACATGGTCCCATTTAATTCTGACAATTCCCCTTTGCAAAGAAATGTATTATTTAGGACTTTTTGTTATAATGGCTAGAGAGCCAATTCACACTAGCTCCCACCAGGAGGGGAAGATTTTACTAGTATTTGGGCTGTCTCAGAGTCCAGGAACGGGTCAATAGCCGGATACCCATGACACACCGGCACCTGGGCCTGGAGAGTCCCTGGGACCCCTCCCACCATCTTTTGTCTCCACCATTCTGCCAGTTTGCTTTGTTTGTTTCTCATGCATGGACTGACTCCCTCTGCTCCTCCCCTGCTCCTGAGTTTGATGTGGAACGACCACACATCCAGAGATGCAAAGATTCATATTCTTCCCTTCTCTCTCTTCCTCTCTCCCTCTCCCCCGCCTTCTCTCTCCTGACACAACTCACTCCCTAAATTCCAGGATAAGGAACTATTGGCCCATCTTTGCTCAGATAGCCATCCCTAGATCACATGACTATAGCCATGGGGACATGGGGACTATGATGGACAGAAAGCTAAGCTGACAAAAAGCCTAATACAAAAAAAAAAGAAAAGAAAGTTCAAAAGGCAAATTTATGTAAATAAATAATGTGTATGAAATCACCTAACATCATGCCTGGCACATAGTTAGTGCCCCTAAGCAAAAGTGTTTATGGTTATTGATATTGTCATTATTGCCCAAAGTCATATTGTCAGTAAGAGAGGACTCAAAACTTAACACCAGGTCTCTGGATGCCCAAGGGTTCCTGGGGGCATGGACCAGTCATTCAGCATTGGATCCCTGGCATCTGGCATGATGCTTAGCAGGAAGTGGGTTCTTTAATTTTTTTTTTAATTAAACTAACAGTTGGTTCCACTGTTTCTAGAACCACAGCCACATCGATGTGCTTCTCTACAGGGCAGAGAAAGACAAGGGCATGACAGAAAGCAAGGGGAAACTGCAGGCTGTCCCTGACCAGGCCACAGGCAGCATCCCATGCCTCAGGAAGTGGAATGAGGCCACCTGGTTCCTCAGGAGACGGTGTCTTCCTCCTCTGCATCATCTCCCATGTACAGCTGAGCTCCAGGGACTCAACTCCCTCCCAGTGACTGGTAATTGGACAGAAAGGAAGGGCAGTGAAACCCGTTGTATTGGGTTGGTCAAAAAGTCAGTTTAGTTTCTTCTGTAAAATAAAAGCCACATTTTTCATTTTCACCAATAACTTTTTTGATTTGGATATTTTGAGTATGCTGGCTATCTCCCGCTATTGGTTTCTAGTGGGTAGAGGCCAGGGGTGCTGCTAAACATCTTCCAATGCAACAGACAGCCCCACAGCAAAGAATTATTTGGCCAAAATGTCAATAGTAACCAAGAAACTTCACTTTTGACACATTCGATCAGTCACAGTACCTTCTCCATACACTACACAAATCTTTTTTTTTTGCATTTCAGTTGCGTTTTTACCTTTCTTGAAATAATAAAGTATAATATGCCAAAAATGTTGCGTATTTTCTTCCATCTTCAATATTAAAGTGGCTACACAAAAATTCACCAATTTTGATTTTTTTTTTAATGTACGTTGATATGACATCTGTCACAATACAATCTAACGAATTTCTTTCAAATAAGTTAAAGACAACTAAGCACTTATAGAGCTGTCATACGGAAACTAAACTAACTTTCTGCCAAGCCAATATGTACAGGGCAACATTTGACAGCACAATGCCCTAGGGCCCTCGAGCAGTGAGAGCTGAAGGCATCTGACGCCTTCCAGAGGCAGGTGCTAGCTAGCGAGCGCGAGGCTTCCACAGCCCTCTAGGAGTTGGCGGGGTTAGTGGACCTTGTCTAAGGACCAAACCTACGTGGGAGTGGAAGAATTTTTAATTTCTATGGTAATAAGGAGATTAAACTCCAGCTCTGTTTACAGGCTAAACTTATGAGCTACATCCCCGTGCCCCAGGCTAATCACTGTGACATGTAGATTTAGCAGGAACGAGTGGTGGCTGAAGAGAACCTCTGTAAGGAAGAATTAGAGTTAGCAGATAAACATAGCTCCGTGATTAAAGGGGTTGAGAGAGGCAGGAAAAGGAGGGACTGAAGGAAATGGTACTCAGGGCCTATTGAAAATGTACCACGCGGAGTATAAATCACCTGTCTGAAACTCCAAAACCCTTCCAACAGCTGATGGGGGACTCAAATGTTGGAGAATTTTTAGTTTCAGGTAATAGCTAATATGGTTAGTAATCAATGTATATAAAAAGCTATTGTTTCAGGAACTGAAGGTATGGTCTCCAGGAGACCATAAGCAGTTCCACCTTTGTGCCTCGGGAGGATTGCAAGTCATGAAGATGGTATCCGCACCACTGTACGCCATGGTGAGATGCCCACCACCCCAGACACAGATGAAAGAATGCTGCAGTTTTTTATTTGATTAACTTTTTCCCTGAATTTCAAACCCTTTACCTACACTTTTCTTCTCCTTATAAAAAGGGTCCGTTTAAAATGGAATTTTCAACAGTCTGTTAGGGTACACACCCGCTGTCTTCTCAGATCGCTGGCCATCTGAATAAAGCTCCCATAAAGATTCTGTCCCTGTCTCTGCTTATTGGGTCTGGTAGGCAACGGGCAGCACAAACGCCGACTTCTCCGGTTTCACAACCACGAGGCACCCAGCGAGGCTCGTCAGGGCCCTCTGTCCCCGCCCCCTCTGGTCTGCGGCTCACGGACAGCAGTGTGCACTGGACGCCGTGGACACCTGCCAGAGCCGCACTCCTGGACCCCTTTTGCCACTTACAAACAACCCCGTTTCTACCTTTTGGATGAAATATGTACATCAGCTCAATATCTGAAGCGCAGAACTCTTTATCTGACTGGTACTGGATGGCAATCTTTAGGGCAGTAGAAGGGTTAATACATTTACATACAGAAAACCTCCAGCGCGCTCCACATTCTGCAGGATACTCCAATCCATGAGAGCAGAATGACAGGTTGAAGAGAAACTTTCTGGAAAACAGGTCCCAATTTACAGTGGCCCAGATCTCAAATAAGCATGTCAAAGAAGGCAAAATTAAGTTGCCTTCTTGTGTCCTCACATTCATTCAAGAAAATCCAGTTCTTAAAAAAAAGAGATTGTCAGAAGTAGAAGTACCATAATCAAAATAGTTATTTGCTCGGTATGCGACTTCCATGCTAATAATAGTCACAATGACCTGGCAATTCCACTGCAGGGATTACACCCTAAGAATCCTGAAACACCTATTCAAAAGAACTTATGCACCCCAATGTTCATAGCAGTGTTATTTATAATAGTCAAGTGCTGGAAACAGCCTAGGTGCCCACCAGTAAGTGAGTGGATCAAAAAACTGTGACACTTTTACACAATGGAATACTACGCAGCAAAAAGAGGGAGCTCCTACCCTTCACGACAGCATGGATGGAACTGGAGAGCATTACGCTAAGTGGAATATGCCAGGAGGTGAAAATACAAATGCCATATGATCTCACCTATAAGTGGAACCTAATCAACAAAACAAATGAGCAAACAAAATATAACCAGAGACATTAAAATAAAGAACAAACTGACAGTAGCCAGAGGGGAGGATGGAGGAAGGAGATAACAGGGGACAGAAGAAGAATGGTCAAGTCAAGGAACATGTATAAAGGAAAAAGACAATGGGGTGGAGGGGGAGGACTGAAGGTAGAAGGTGGGGGGTGGGTAGGGCAGAGGAGAGTAATGGGGGGAAAATGGGGACAATTGTAATTGAACAACAATAAAAAAATTTTTAATAAAAACAAAAATATATATAGAAAAATTTCGACACAAAAAAAGTCACAATGATATTTCTGGAGGGTAATTTGATTAAATCACAAGGTTCACTTGTCCTAAAGAGACATTCAACCATTTTATTGCTATATTCATGTTATTCAACTGGTTTCATAAATTGCAACAATGCTGTTTTGTCTCTGACACTTCAGAGCTTACAACTTGGGATGCTTTGTGATTCACTTTTGGGGGAACTGAAACAAAGAGACCGAGAAGTGGCCCGGAGTCACAAAGACAGTCACCACATCAGAAGGAAATGAGGCCAATAAATGGAAATTCACAGGCTCCAAGTCAAGGCATCTTACCTCCAGCGGCTGCTCTTTCCCGTGTCCTCGTCTGCAAATGGGGACCTCCGCCCTCGGCCTCCCCGCCTCCCAGGACTGTCCTGACGGCCAAGTGTCCCTGCTCACTTGAGTAAAGAGTGCACAGTGACACAGCCTCAGCGGTGAGGATGGCGACACTCACAGCTACCGAAACAACAGTGCCCCGCTCCCCACTGGAGGGGCAGGGCGGAAAGGACACAGGCGCTGCAGGATCGGGTGGAGAGCAAGAGTGGCTGGCGGATGTCTCACAGTGGCCTCTTCCTGGGCAAAACAGCAGACTGTGGGACTAGAGTCACCCTTCCTGGGCTCCTTGATATGGAAATGCAACCAGAGCCATCAGCAGCCCTGTTGTTCCCTCATGGCCCAGACCACAGTTGCCTGTAGGCACTTCCACTCTGAGGCCGGGCCTCAAAAGCCTGACCCTTTCAATGTCCCCAGCAAAGCAATGGCCTCTGGCCAATAAAGCAGATATTTCCCCATGTGCCATGGGAACCTGGTTTGTTCTGGAAGCTCTCTTTTGGCATGGCCCAATTTAAGCAGTGAAGAAATACAGATTTCACAGAAGAACATTTACACTGACCTCCCAACCATGAATAGAAATTGCCCCACAATCAAAGCATCCAACTACTGACCAAATCTATGGATGCAAAGAAATGTACGTACAAATCCTCTTCTCCCCAGGATTTGCACATCCCAAAGCACTTGTTGGTATGATTGCTTTTGTGGCTTTAAGAGCTTGTGAGATTATTATCTTATCTACGGCTTCCTTCACGGGTCTCTACTCCACCCCCACCATCCAGGACTAAGCAACACTTGACGTCTGTCAACTGAAGCCCAGTATAAAAAAATGCTCTGTTGGTGTGACAAAGGCTGACATACTTGAAAGGAATCTTGGCAATGACAAGCTGAATCCAAAGGGATTAAGTGAAACAACAGCTACATCAGATCAGACATTTTCCTCCCTCCTGCGAGGAGCCCGAAAGCAATGAGGAGATTCAGACGCTGAAAGGAAGCGACACTGCTGGCGCCCTTACCTAAAGCAGTTGCTGTATCCTGGACAGAGCCTCTTGGCCCACGTGCATCCAGAAAAAATACTGTTTATATTACTCAAGCATGCTTCAGAGATTTTGTCCCCACATGGCCAACGTCATTCCTCAACACGTCAGGAAGAAAGGAGGGTCACAGACAACCTAGGGGCTTTCACATGAGGAAACAGAGGCACATAGGAAAATCGTTTCAGAAAATCCTGCAGGAAGCAAAGGGGAGGGTCAGAAGTAGGTACTGGACTTGAACACAGTTAACTATCATATCAGAGGTATGAGATATAATAAAAGGTATTGGAGGTGAGTCTGCACAGATACAAACACCTTGCACTTAACTACCAAGATCTGCCTTGACTCCTAGCTCTGTCCTTCTCCACCCAGCAATGGACCTCCTCAGCCTGGCTGCACGTCAGTCACTTAGGTAACTTTTTTTTTAATCCTCACCCAAGGACAGTTTTTCATTGCTTTTAGAGAGAGAAGAAGGGGAGAAGAAAGAGAGAGAGACAGAGAGAGAGAGGGTGAGACATCGACGTGAAAGAGAAACATCAATTGGTTGCCATACACATGCGCTGCGCCTGGTGATCTAACCCACAACTTAGGTATGTGCCCTGACTGGGGATTGAACCTGCGTCCCCAGGATGATGCTCCAATCAACTCAGCCACACCGGTCCGGACACCTAGGGAACTTCTAAAAACATACCTGTATTTGGCATTTCCTCAAAAATTAAACAGAGAGTTACTACGTGATCCAGCAATTCCACTTCTGAGTTTAGATCCCCCAAAATGGAAAGCAGGGACTCAAACAGACACTTGCGCACTAATGTGCACAGCAGCATTATTCACAGTAGGTATAAGGTGGAAACAACCTCAATGTCCATCAACAGATGAACGGCTAAACAACAGGGGGTATATACATGCCATGGAACATTGCTCAGCCTTAGAAAAGTGAAATTCTGACACATGCTACCACAGGGATGAATCTTGAACACACTGTGCTAAGTGAAATAAGCCAGAAACAAAAGGACAAATATTGTGTGATTTCGTTTATATGAAGGTCCTAGATAAGGCAAAATCATAGAGGTCCAAAGAAGTAGCTGCTCGAGAATCACATCTCCTTGGAGCTTTTTGTCTGTTGTAAGTTAAGCCAGAGGCTGATGTGGGCCAAATAACACTCCTGTCTCGGACCCTTCATGCTTGCTGTTCCCTCTGCTTGGAGGAATGGCCGCCAGTGTCTCATAGCTCCTTCTCTTACATCATTCCCATTCTGGCTCTAACATCACTCATCACAGAACCTGCCCGGTGAGTCCTCAGGAAATGAGCCCCCGCCCCACATCACGGCCCACCCTTTCCCCAGGCTGCATTTCCTCCCTATCCTTTGGCACCCTTGATATGCTATGTATTTCTTGGCATAGGTGTCTGCCCTCCCCTCTAGAATATAAAAAACATGAAAGCAGAAACTTTTTTCCATTTTGTTTACTGCTGTATTCCTAGTGCTTGAAATGATGCCGTGAAATTTAATAAACAATAGGTATTAAATAAATGATTGCTCATTTGTTCATTCATTCATTCAGTGAGTAAGTTAGTCAGTTGTTTATTCTATGAACTCCTGAGGCCCGGTCCACCACTGATTTATAATTGGCTCAAAACTTCACAGAATGTAATGGCAAATTATGGGCAAGACCTCTGCTTCCCCGCTCCCCCCATGCAGGGGCTCTGCGCATCTCCAGTTTGGGAACCAGGCCCTCGGAGCAGGAGGGCTAAGTCTGCCCCTTGTGGTTGCCCCGTCTGGGTGGTGGGAGAGGGCAGGGGCTGCCCAGGAGGCTGCATTCCCTGAGGTTCGACCCGCTGTTACGTGGCTCCCAGAGAAGCAGAGGCAAGGAAGTCCCTCTTCCTTCTGCCAAGCACCAGGACCTTGGCCTCTTTCCAAGACCCAGAGGAAAGACATGACCACCGGATCAAAGGCTGAGGGGCCCACCTGCTTATTGCTTATTGCTGTCTGTAAGGACCATTATCCCACCCACCCAAACTTGGCAGACAAGCTAAGGAGAGTATTGTTTGGTAAAAATAGCTTTTCTGCTGTTGTACAGAATGAAAAACAGTCTCTTTCATTTTGTTGGACTGCAGGATAAATCAAGTACACAGCTTTTTATTTATGAAGAAACCACATGTTTACCATTTGTAAAGGGACTTGATTGCCTCTGAGAAACATTAGTGGGGAGCCAAAGAGTTCCACCCACTGAGGAGTGCAGGAGCATAGAAATTAAAGAGGAAAGACGAAGAAGAAGTTATGGGTCTGTAGGTCTCCACGCAGTAGAGTAACTATAATGGAAACTATTAGAAACCAAGCCTCATTTTAAGTGCACATCCACTGCATCTGTTGTCCCCATACATCCTGTGATTATCCAGATTTTACAGGTGGATAAACTGAGGCATAGTGGTCACATGACTTGCCTGAACTCCAACAGCTGGTAACCATCAACCCAGACTTAATCCCAAGCCTACATTTTGATCTCTGACCATTCCTAAGCAAATATGCCACGCTGTCCTGCTGGAACATTTTGTAACCAACTTCACCCAGCTCAGATCTGGATGTTACCAGGAGGCGCAGGTCACTCCCGGGGCCTTGAAATTTCCAGTCCACCCTAGAGAATGAACCAGTTGCCAATCGCTATGATGAACTTCCTTGCCATGGGAGCAGGTAGCAGAGAGAACTCCGAAGCAGAGGAGCTGAGCCAACACAGTGGTGCTAGGCCCAGGAGAGAGATGGGCTGAGGGGTTGCGGAGCATTATAGTTGGCAGGTGTGTTGGGTACAGGGTCCCTGGGTCTATGAGGAAAGTAGCAACAGGAGATAAAATCAGCCAGGAATCCAGAGTCAAGAAGGCAAAGTTGGCAGGGAGAGCAGGTGGAGAGGCCAGGGCAAGGAGCTGCACAAGAACGCAGCAGGCTGGCTGGGCGGAGTCCCGTCAGACGGGCCAAACGGTGAGCACAGGTGAAGCAGGACGGATGCCGAGCACCCGGACGGGCCCGAGGCCACCAGGGAAAGGCAGTTCCATGCAGCACCTTTTGCCAACAGTGACTCCAGAGCCATAAAATTCTTTGAACTCAGTGAGCTAGAGCCCTCAGCTTTCCCCTGCGAGGTCCTAAAGGGCTACTGTCTACATGTAGCCTGGGTCATCATGGAACCACCAGGACACATAGATCTGACCCAATGGACTAGAACCCTGCCTCCAATTAATTTTCCAAGATTTCAGAGATCATCTGGCCTGGAAAACTTTCAAACTCTAAACAAAGCAGCTTATGGAAATACTTCCATTTTCAACCAGTGCTTCTCAAAGTATTGGTCTCTAATGAAATTAGGATTTTACACCAAGCGTTCACCAGCACACCGAATCCTCCTCCAAGAAGGTCTTGCAATTAAAAAAAAAGTAAAAGTCAACGGAACTAACCCCCACATTAAGTCATGAAGATGATTTACATTCTGGTGCAAGATCCTTATTTCATCAATGACAGGCAGTGGTGTGTGAACAGGCAGCCTGTTTTAAACTGTTCTGCTCCAGCTCCTTAGTCTAATGCCCTGCCTCTCCCAAACCAAGGCTGCAATTCCACATGTGTCCCAGGAGACTGACAACATAGGGAGTTGCGGCCTCGAGGACTTGCCTCCTAAACAATGGTCTATTCATCTTGACTCAAAAGATGGGATGTTTGTAATGTACCAGCTTATTCTATCTTTTGCTCCCAAAAGCAACAGAGTTATTGCTTCTTGGAAACAAAAGAGAATATGCCCACTTATGAATCAGAAGAGGAAGGAAGGGGGGCAGTGACTCAGGCGATCCCATCCAGAGTCATGTTTCTCGCGGGGATAGTGCACCAACCACAGGGAACGCCTTTTCACGGACGAGCTAAATTGGCGTTCAAGAGCAAGGCTCCTGGCTTCAAGTTCGAGATGGCAGAGTGGGAGGGTCCTGAGTTCACCGCCTCTCATTGACACCAAAACTGCAACCACATATAGAACAACTATTCCTGAGAACCACCTGAAGACCAGCAGAACAGATATTCTGCAACTACAGATATAAAGTAAAAGCCACGCTGAAAAGGGTAGGAGGGGTAGAGACTAAGCCTAGTTAGGACCTACCCCACTCCTCAAGCAGTTCACGAGTGGGAGGGTTATCACAACCACTGGAGTTGTCCCCGAAAAGCAAAGAGTCTGAGACCTAGCCTGGTTGACCTGAACCAGGAAATGGGGCCCTCATAGCACCTGGCTTTGAAAACCGGCAAGGCTTACATCTGGGAGAGCCAAAGGGCTGTAGGAAACCCAGGTTACGCTCTTTCTGAGTTCTGGCACAGAGAGAGCAGTTTGAAAAGCAGCTAGGTCATATGTGAAGGTGATACATTGACTACTTTTAGGGTGTGTGCTGGAGGGACAAAGACCTGTTGGAACTTGCTCATGTCAGAGTTACTGGTAGGTCCCCTTTTTCCCCTTTCTTTAACCTAACTGGTCTGACACTGGCAGGTGCCATATCTAATGCTGTCCGTTAACTTTGCTAACACTGTTCTCTCCACTCTGGCGTTTCCCTGAGGACCTGCCCAGGGTAGCACTCCCTGCCACACCCAGTGGGGAGCATCACTCAGCACCAGCACGCAGCAGTGTGTCTGCAGCTGCAGGGGTGGGCTTTGCAGCCAGCCACATCAAAGCCTTGCCCTGCATACCAGTGAGCCTGCAACAGTTGTGGCCAGGCCTCACAGCTAGCAGGTCAGATACCACCTTTGCCTGCTAGTGTGTCCATAGAAGTTGTGGCTGAGCCACAACAGGAGGCTATACTAGTCCACCCTCTAGAGCACCTGGCTCTGGTGACAAGGGGGACATCTTCTAAGTAAGGGCCTCACAGGAAAATAAGGCCACTTTTTCAAGACCAAGAAATTTAGCTTTTTCACCTAATACAATACATGAAACAAACAGGCAAAATGAGGATAGAAAAGAATGTGTTCCAAAAAAAAAAAAAGGACAAACCCCAGAAAAAAGAACTAAATGAAATGAGGAAAGCTGTCTATTAGACAAAGAATTCAAAGTAACAGTCATAAAGATGCTCATTAAACTGTCCAGACAAATGAAAAATCTCAATCAAAACTTCAACAACTTGAACAAAGGGCATAAAAATTCTAAGTAAGAACATATTAGAAGTGAAGAATATAACAGTTGAAATGAAAAATTCACTAGAGGGAATCAAAAACAAATCAGATGACACAGAAAAATGGATCAGCAATCAGGAAAACATGCTAGTGGAAATCACCCAACTGGAAGATCAAAAGGAAAAAAGAATTAAGAAAAATGAAGATAGCATAAGGTACCTTTGGGGCATCAAGTGTACTAACATGAGAATCATAGGGTCCCAGAAGGAGAAGAGAGAGAAAAAGAGGCAGAAAATCTATTTAAAGAAATAATGGCTGAAAACTTTCCTAACTTAGTAAAGGAAATGGCCATCCAAGTCCAGGGAGCACAGAGAATCCCAAACAAGATGAACCCAAAAGACCCACACCAAGGCACATTATAATTAAATTGTTAAGTTAAAGATAAGGAGATAATCTTAAAAGCAGCAAGAGAAAAACAACTAGTTACATACAAGGGTATTCCCTTGTATTCTCTTATTCCCATAAGACTATTGGCTGACTATTCAACAGAAACTTTGCAGGCAAGAAAGGAGTGGCATAATATATTCAATGTAATGAAAGAAAAAAACCTACAACCAAGAATACTCTACCCAGCAAGATTATCATTCAGAATTGAAGGAGAGAACAAGATTTTCTCAGACAAGCAACAGTTAAAGGAGTTCATCACCACCAAACCAGCACTACAAGAAATGTTCATGGGAATTTTTTAAATGGAAAACAAAAGGCCAAAACTAGAAACAAGAAAACATATGAAAAAATATCTCACTGGTAAAGGCAAACATATAGTAAAGATAGTAGACCAACCACTTATAAATGTAGTATGAAAACAATTAAAATGGCAATAAGCACATATCTATCAATAATTACTTCAAATGGAAGTTGACTAAATGCTCCATTGAAAAAACACAGGATGACTGGTTAAAACACACACACACACACACACACACACACACACACACACAAGACCCCTACATATACTGCCTACATGAGACTCCAGATTGAAACACACACAGAGACTGAAAATAAAGGAATGGAAAAGATTTTTCATGAAAATGAAAATGGAAATGAAAAAAAAGGGAGAAGCTAAGAGACAATACTTAGACAAAAAGACTTTAAAACAAAGGCTATGTAACAGGAGACAAAGAAGGACCCAGCAATTCTTTTCTTCAGATAAGCCCCCAGAAGTGCAACAATTTAAAAACATATATGCACCTCTGTGTTTACTGCAGCATTATTTACAATAGCCAAGTTATTGAACCAACCTAGGTGTTCATCACTAGATGAATGGATAAAGAAAAAGTGGGTATCTGTGTGTGCACATGCACGTACACACTGGAATATTACACAGCCATGAAAAAGAAATGGATCTTGCCATTTGCAACAACATGGACAGACCTAGAGGATATTATTCTAAGTGAAATTAAGTCAGAGAAAGACAAATACTTTATCATTTCACTTAGGTGTTGAATATAAAAAAACTAAAGAAACAAACAAACAAACTGACCCATAGATACAGAAAAACTGACAACTGCTAGAGGGTTGGGCCGTGGGGGTATGGGCAAAAAGGTTAAGGGGATTAAGAGGTACAAACTTATAAATAAGCCACAGGGATATAAAGTACAACATAGGGAATATTAATAATATCAGTAATATCACAATAACTTTGGTGACAGATGGATAGTGGACTTTTCGTGGTGATCACTTTGTAAGGTATATAAATATGAAATCTCACTATGTTCTACACCTGAAACTAATATAATATTGTATGTCAGCTGTATTTTAATTCAGAAGAGCTTTACATTTCAGAATAAAAATCAGGCATGAAGTTAAAAAAAAAAAAAAGAGGAAGGAAAATTGCCAGGCCAACAAATCTATTAGAGAGAAATTTCTCTTCTCTTTGGTAAGAAGCAGCCAATAAGTTTCCTGTAAATCTGATAATTATTAAGGCCAAAACTTCATGGGCTGAATCTGTGGGAGAAAACAAAGGCTGTCTCAGTTATTTCAAATGGATGAATGATTACTTGATAGTCATCTGATGCTGCTCCAACTCTTTATCATCTGAGATGATTTTTCTCTGACTGCCAATGTCCCGTGGCAGATTTAAAGCAGATCCAAAAAACCTCATCCTCCAGATTTCTTCTGCATCTGTTAAAGGCTGTCATGTCAGAAAAGGGGTTGCAGAAATGTCATCTTTCCTGCAGACCCATCCTTGGAGAGATGTCTGCCTCATTAATGACAAGGCCACTTTGTCATGTCTCAGAGCAAATTTCTCCCTGGCTGCCTTGGGGAAGAACCTGCTCCTCTCCATTCCGCTTCACACCTTTGCTACCTGTCAGATTCTATCTTGATTGTGTCTGTGGTCATTTTGAATTAGCTGTGAAGTAGTAAAAACCAGCTGGGAAGGCTGATGTGCCCCAGTGCATGTGGAAGTGATGATCTGATATGGAAAGGAAGCAGGACCTTAGGGTTTGTCAGAACCCCCAACTGACCTGCTAAGCAACCTTGGACAGTTGTTCTTAAATATTGGGGGTCATGAATCCTGCTGAAATCTAATGAAAACTATGAACCCTCTTCTCAACAAAGAAAAGAAGCACCCATAAGTTCTACCCAAACACACACACAATTCCCCAGCCCAGTTGTGGACCCCAGCTAATAAGCCACTGACTTAGGGGCTCTCCCCAACCTGAAGACCCACCCGGGCCCCTCCTTTATAGGTCCCTGAGAATCTATGAATAGATGGATTTGAATTTTCAGCACTGAAAGAATAACCTAAGAGGGTTTATTATAAGGGCATATGCATGGGATGAAAAAGATCTGGGTTTTAATTTTTCCAATATCTAATTGTTTGGGTGTTAAAAAAAAAAAACACATTTCCTCTTGTCTCCCATCTAAAAATGAGGGTGATGAACAATTTCTTCAAGGAGTCTTAAGGGTTCTACGGAACGAATGGGCGGCTATAGCCAGGGGCAAGGCGCGGGCTGGGGACCAGTGTTTTGTAGACATTCTCTTACCCCTCCCTTTCAATCAGAAGGCAGCTCTTCTGGCCTTAGAAAGTTTGCAAGTCTTTGGATTAGAGGATCTCTAAGGTCCTTTCCAGAGCTAACTTTCTAGGATTCTAGGTCTGGCCAGGACAGAGGTGAGCCAAGAATGAAGAGCTCAGAAGGGGCCTCCCAGGGATCTGCATACCCTAGCTCTTGTCCCTATCCCAGCAGAATGTCGGTCCACCTTTACCCATGTAGCCTCGGGGCCCACCTACTCCAGCTGGATGCGCCTGGCATAAGATGCAAATTGTATGAAAGAGGGCAGGGAAGAAAGACCTTGTGGGGGAAGGAAGAGGTGCAAACGGCTCAGTTCTCACTTGCAGTCCCTCCAGTTACAGGGAGTTGAGCCTTGCAAAGTTCCAGGGGCACCACGTGAAAGCTGGGAAAACAGCAGGCTGCTGCCAACCCACTCAGTGTCGGGCTGTGTTATTAGTGTTGTTCTGCTAACTTGCTAAATAGCCATAATTAAAACAAGGCCATTACCATTAATTGTGATCTTCCCTCTTCTGATTGGCAGGTTAATGCTTTTACCAAGTTTCAAAAAGGAGCATTCTGTGTCTTATAGGAAGTAAGGGAGATAGATGGAGCTGAATTGTTCTGCCTGTGGTGCACAGGGCACGGGGGCATTGCGGGCATGGTCAACTCTCATGCCTGCGGAGCGGGCTCCAGGCCAGCTCACCCAGACACAACAGGCGGCTGGCTGGCTGTCTCCCTGGCTCCTCAGTGTGCTGTAACGAGCTGGGCTCTTGTACTCTTCACAAAGTAACATGATGGGACTGAAGGAGTGGATGAGATTCCACAGGCAAGAATGGGGCAAAAATTCCACACGACTTTTTAAGGCTCAGCTGAAATGCCACCTCCTCCATGAAGCTTTTCCTAATTCCTTAACTGCCTGTACCCCCTTCACCTTCTCCGTATCAAAATGAATCACTCTCTCATTATTTTCATTATATACTTCTCTCCCCTTTCCCTAGTCTTGAAACCTCAAATTCTCTATAATTTCTACTGCCATGAAGTTGGAGGGAGAATCAACTATAGGCTCCTTGATTCAATGGGCCCTAGGGATGGGGCCAGCCCTTTGGGGTTATGCCCACCCTTCCTGATTCTCAGCCCTTCAGCAGCCACGTGAAGACCCTCACCAACACCACAGCCGTCGCTCAGTTTGCCCATGTGCAAACAGGACATAGTATCTGAGGTTTTCTAACTAAACACAACCATTTCCCAGTTAGTCATGAAACGCAAAAGGTTGTGAAGGATCCTAAGTATGAGAGCAAACCTTGTTTTGAGGCAGAACACCTTCCAGAACTATGGTTATCGGACTTGGAAGTGTTAATATCAGGAGAATAAAGACAGGCACAAAGAAACCAAGCGACAAGATACAAACAGGTGTTTAAAAAAAAAGAAACAAAAAATAATGTATAAGCAAAATATGTCTCACATATACAGTAAATTAAAATTTCATCTATTTATAAAACCTAAGCAATACCAAATAGGTTTCACCTCACCTGTGGAATAGACATGAGGAGTCAAAGGCGCTGTTTACATTATCCTAATACTAGAGCTGCCTGATAAAACACAGAACACCTAATTAAATTTGAATTACAGATAAAGAATGAAAGAATAAATGTTTAGCATGGGTGTATCCCAAATAGTGTAGGGAATATGTTTACCTGAAATTCAAATTTAACTGGGCATCCTGTATTTTTATTTGCTAAATCTAAAAAGTCTAGTACCCAAACATATTTTTCCTTTCATCATAAACGAAAAAACAAGTAAGCTTACCATTGACATTGAAAGGGGTTTTTTTCCTCAAAAAAGAAAAAAAGCATTAAAGAGTCCCTTAGTTACCTGTTAGAAAGACCTACAGAATGGGGAGCCCGCACCACAGCTTCGCCCCACCCATCGGCACAACACAAAGTCCGGACTAACTCCAGCCACTGACGCCTGTTTGCCGCTCCCCAAACCCCTCTGGCCTCCTCCTCACTCTAGGCCTGTGCTTTAAGTTTCCCTCTGGCTGAGCGACCCTATCTCTGTGAAATTCCCCCAGGCCCACCTGAGCCCACCTTCTCCAGTAACCCTTCCCTGCCCTTCCCAGGTGGCTGGCCCTCTGCCCCCTGCCCAGTGATGCCCATTAGTGCATGATGAAGTCCGATGGGGGCGGGGGGTACTGACGCTTTCTCTCCGCTCTAGCCCCGCCTCCAGCAGCACCAGCATTGCGCCAGACACACAGTGATACTCAGTAAAAGATGCTAAATTAAAATGCATTTCTCTCTCAGATGAATACAGAGAAGTGGAGTAACTCGCTCTCAGTGAGGTAAAACTAGGCTGAGACCTGCTCATTCTTTGAAAAGTAAAACATAATGTTACCTTAGGCCCATTAATTACATTGGAGCCTGATGCCTTAGAAATGCCCATTACATCTGTGTAGCACCTGGTCCTGTGCCTCCCTAGTCACCTGCATCTTGATCTTTGTCAGCCCTCCATCAGAAGCTGGATATTCTTAAAAAAAAGATGAAACTCAAATCTCAGGTCAATCGTGCCTACTACGTCCATTTCCTCCCAGGAGGGAAGAGAAGGAAGGAAGAGTGTCCCTTGACAGGACCTTGTCTGGTCTGAGGGCAAGTACAGCTCAACCTTATGCCCTCAAGAGATCGTACAACATGAGAAAAAGCAGCGTTCAAATTGGGGAGGCCTACATTTAACTTCCAGGTGGTTGACCTTGGGCAAATTGTATAACCTTCTTTGCTTCAGCTCCATCATATACCATAGGAATAATTACATCCAACTCATAGGGTTGCTATAAAGAGTAGTTGATATAATTCAGTAAAGCATTTCATTCAGTGCTTGGCAGAACAGATACTTAATACATGTCAGTTTTGGAATTCTTACAATAAGACTTGCCATGGTTGACACAGTAAAGATGAAAAGAGAAAAACTGAAAGAACATTTCTGACTTGAAATCAGAAACATCTTGACGTCACCCTAGCATTTTGACTACTCTACACATTTCTCTCAATGCCTCCCTGGGTAATTTATTATTGTTATTTTGCTTTGTGCTTCTTAAATTTTTATTGGGCATATAGTTCACCTGGTACAGATACATTTCATGTATCTTGCTGTCTAACAAAGTACCATCAAATGTAGTGGCTCAAAACAACACCATTTCAGCATATCTCATGAATTCTGTGGTTCAGATAGTCAAGCAGGGCTGGGCTAGGTGACTATTCTGCTCCACGTAGCATCATCTGGGGTCATCTGGTGGTATTCAGTGGGTCTGGAGGGCCCGTGGTGGCTTCATTCACATGTCTAGTACTTTGGCAAGAATGGCTGGAAGTCTAGGCTTAGGAGGGACAGGTTACCAAAGTGCCTTCAGGGCTATGTGAGGATTCTCGGACTTCTTACATGGCAGCTGGCTTTCTCCACAGTGAGCATCTCAGGAAAATCAGGAGAAAGTTACATGGCCGTTTCTGACCTACTCTCAGAATGTCATGCAGAGTCACTTCTGCCATACACTATTGGTCAAAACAATAACAAGCCTGCCCAGATTCAAGGAAGGAGACAAAGAATACACACCTCTCCATAAGAGGAGTATCAAAGAACTGGGGCCCAATTTTTAAACTGCCGCCCTGGAAATCTTGTTGAAATGAAGATTCCAAATTAGATCTGGAGCGGAGCCTTGGATTCTACATTTTAACAAATTTACAAATGATGGTGATACTGCCATTCCATAGATTACGCTTTCAGTAGGAAAGATTTCAACAACCCATTATGTTACATATGTCATTGCACCAAAATCCTGTCTCTTACTTTTCTGTTGACTTATTCTGTTATGGCTTCATTTAATTTACAACTCAGCTGGCCAATCTTCTCTCAGGGTTGCTGGAAGGACTGCTATGTTCAAAGGCCTTTATTTCAAAAGAAACATCCCTATATTTAGATTTCACAAGGGAGCTCAAAACGGCTAACGAGAAACATTTGGCAAAGGAGGAGCCAGGGCAGCTAACCATAAAACCTTTTCGGTACATTTTTCTCCGCTGTCCATTTGCGTAGAGACACATACAAAAAGATAATTGTGAGAAGAGGACTCACTGGCAGTTTATTGCCTCTTAGACACTCAAACAATAACTGTGACTCAGCTAGTTGCTGAACAATAAATACTGATGCCTTGGGTTCTAGTCATACAAGTCAGTCCCCCAATTATCACAGCTGTTCCTGGGTGCTAAGGGTTGGGCCTGAAGGCACTGAGTACACAGTTCAATCAATTATTATTTTCTGTAAGGAAAGGAACCTAGATATTAGCTAAGGGTCAATGTTAATAAAACTTTATTTACTAACAGTTACTTGTTTAAGGAACGACACGGTTCAAAGCAGAAATTTAAAAAATTACCTCTAGATATAATATGATGACTTCTGGATTAATTCTCGATTGCTACAAATTACCATCTCTGCAGCACCTATTTTCTTTAAAGAGGTCTTTCCCTTTGTTCAACCAAAGCAAGTATAAGTTTGGTCTTGTACAGGACTTCCAGGAGCTGTGCTGCTCCAGCTACGGAGCCTGGTTCGGAATTCAGAGGCACATGGGTACCAGTGGCCTTGAAACACGACATAATTTACCCAAAAGAAATCACTAGGGCTTGTTCCAGTGTACCATCCTAGCTCTGGGGCACTCTGATTTACAAAAGTCAAGTTCGAGACATGTACGTGACTTCCTTTTAATTTCCCAAAAGGAATTCTTCTTACCATACCCACAATCTTTCCATCTTTTACGTTTTCATTCAAAAAACATTTGGACAAAACTGCCAAGTTACATGCCAATTTCTAAGACGGTTCCTTTACCATAGAAAACTCTTATTTACTCTGTCATCTAATACACTATTTCCTTCTGACCCCTGGAGACTCACTGTTGGTGTGAAAGAGGGATTTGCAAGCCATTTGGTTGTATCAGAACATTTTGTCAAGTGAAGTCCTAAGAAGATCCCGATGTATGAAACTAATGAAAGCAAGTAGCTACTGTGGAATCTAAAGTGGGGGCTTCTTCATCTCTGCGCACAGTCTGAAAACCATTAGGTAGAGGTTCACTTAAATCAAAAGTGACTTTGAATAGAAAACTAGTCTGGTAGCTTTCTCTTAAAAAGTTCTTTTCACTTTTGTTAACATTTAAAAGTACATTTTAATAGAACAAAATGTTTCCAGAGGTGTACCATGGTTTCTCTGAAGAAGAAAGAGAGAAAAGGCGGCAGGAAATCTAGCCACCTATCTATCTGCCTAAGAGAATGAATGAAATAGGGGTGGACTGGGTTGGGGATAGACCTTCTGATGAAGGTGCGTCTAGAGGCCCTCTCAGTCCTGGGTGACTGGACAGTCATTTCATCGGTTTATGACCCAGCTTGTTAAAGGAAAGAACAATGGCCAATGAATCAGCTCTTGCTGGATTCTATTGTGGAAGTAAGCATAAAATAAGACAACAGTGTTTTTTTACAAATACATTGTAGAGAAATGCTTCAAAACATGTGTATAGGCTGAGGATTTTAGCCCCAAACAAGTATTTCCAGGCCGTTTACATTTTCAGTTGAACACAGAGTACCTACAAGTAGGAGAGATGGGACACAAGCTCTGCCCTAACTTTGTCAAGCCCCCACACCCCATACGACTTTGCAGATTTTGTGCTGGGATTTAGCTCTTCTGTGTAAATGTGCCTTTCCCCTACTCCAATCAGACTGATGTCTCGAAAATGAAGGGACCATATCTTATACTTGGTAACCTCTCTTAGTACCTAGTCAAAGCTGTGTTTTAGGTCAAAAAAGCAGGGGTTTTCAAAGTCAAGGACACCTGGGCCTGAACCCTAAATGTCTTTGATGAAAATCTGGGTTTCTGTGCACTGAGGTTTTAAAAAGTGAGTTTGGAATTCTATCTTTTCTCTTCTCTCCTACAAAGAAGGAATAGACTCAATACTCCATCTCCTGTATCCTGGAACCCTCAAAATAAATTTTTGGCAGGTAGGATTTCCTTTTCGGGCAGAACCTGTCTTTAGAAAGGGAAGTGGCAGTCAGCTTTGCTCCCATTCTAAGGAAAACCACCAACAATGCCATATATTTGAATGACATTAAAGTATACAAAGTATTCTCATATTTATTCTTTCCTCAGACTCCCGCAGAATAAATGTGAAGTGGGCAAGATAGGTATCCTGTTTTATATATGTGACTAATCTAAAGTCATCAAATGGATAAGCTGTGAACCTGGATCTAAAACAAAGGTTTTCTAGCCTCAATTCTACACTCTCAGAGACTCACCTCAGACCACATGGGTCAGAAAGCAAGCGCAACTCCTGGACAGAGGTCCCCAGCTCTTAGCTCAGTGCACCTCTCACCAAAATGTAATAAAAGGGGAATGGGGTGTCCAAGATGGCAGAGGAGTAAGTGGAAGCTACACTAACCTCCTCTCAGGACCAATCAGTAATTATACCTAAATTGTAGAGAAATCATCCCGAATAACTATCTGAACACTAGTTGGAGAGAAGTCTTATAACCAAGGACAGACAGAAGAAATCATTCACCACAATGTGACTGCTAGGGAGTGCAGAGGCGCAAGAGGGCTGGCTGGGCTCCCACAGGTGGCAGCTAAAGATCCAGAGAGATATTTCAGGGGCGAGGGCTTCCCTGATCGGTGTGGGATCGACACCCCAAACTGGACTCCCCAGCCTGCAACAGCAGGGCTAGAAAGGAACCCAGATAACACCCAGCTGTGAAAAGCTGCAGGGTTTCTGTCTGCCAGGGACAGAGGGGTAGAGACACAGAGAGCCTCTTAAAGGGCCAACACACAAAATTTCATTGGTAGCCACTTACCCTGGGCTCTTGAAGACAGAGGGCAGAGTGGACAAGAGACACTTGAGGAGAGTCTGGGGTTGGCGGCTCTGGGGAGAAAACTGAAGGAAGAGCTGCCAGGATCCCTGTGCTGAGTCATTCCCCGTACTGCAGAAGCCATCTTTCTTAGGCAGGGCAATCATCTCCAAGTGGCAACAGCCTAAGTGGAAGCAAGAGCCCCGCCCACAGGGATTGGTCTGCCCCACGCTCTAGAGCTTAACGCGGGCTGCTGATTACAGCTTCATTAGTTTAACAAGTGATCAGTTTAATGGATGATTAGTTTAAAAACTAAGGCAGAAAATGCAAAGAAACAGCCAAAATGAGAAGAAAAAGAAACATACCTCTAAAGAAAGAACAAAAGAATTCTCCAGATGAAGAATTAGATGAAATGGAGGCAAGCAATTTATCAGACAGATAGTTTAGAGTAATGATTATAAGGATACTCATAAGCATGAAAAAAGACATCGAAACAATAAAAAAGGACCAGTCAGAAATAAAGAATGCAATATCTAAAACAAACAATACACTGGAAGGAATAAACCATAGGTTAGATGAAGGAGAGAATTCTATTCAGTGATTTGGAAGACAAGGTAGAAAAAAATAACACTGAGGCAGAGTAGCAAAAACAAAAGAGAATTTCAAAAAGAAGGAGAGCTTAAGAAACATTTTGGACAACATGAAATGTAATATCAGCCTCATGGGAATACCAAAAGGTGAAGAGAGTGAACAAGGGATCAAGAATGTATTTGAAAAAATAGTAACTGAAAACTTCCCAATTTTGGTGAAGGAAAAAGACAAACAAGTACAGGAAGCTCAGAAAATACCAAAAAAGCTGGACCCAAAGAGGCTCACACCAAGACACATCATAATTAAAATGACAAGGCTTAAAACAAGGAGAGAATCCTAAAAGCCACAAGAGAAAAGCAGGGAGCTACTGGCAAGGGAGCACCAATTAGACTGTCATCTGATTACTCATCAAGAAACATTTCAGGCCAGAATGGAGTGGCGTGAAATACTCAAGGTGATGAAAAGCAAGGAACTATAACTAAGGCTACTTTACCCACCAAGGATATCATTCAAAATTGAAGGAGAAATAGGAGTTTCTCAAACAAGAAAAAGCTTAAGGAGTTTGTTAACACCAAACCAGTATGGCAACAAATGTTAAAGTGCTTGCTTTAAGAAGAAGAAGAAGAAAAAGAGAAAGAGAGAAAAAATGAGAAAACCGGTCTAACAATAAAATGGAACTAAATTATATATATTTGTATATATATATACAAATACATATATATATACATTTACATATATATGTAAATGACTTAAATGCGCCAACCTAAAGACATAAGGTACCTGAATGGATAAGAAAACAAGATCCATATATATGCTGCCTTCAAGAGACACACCTCAGAACAAAGGATACACACAGATTAAAAGTAAAGGGATGCAAAAAGATATTTCATGCAAATGGGAAGGAAAAAAAACCGGGGTAGCAGTCCTTATATCAAACAAAATAGACATTAAAAACAAAATAGACTTTAAAACCAAGACTATAGTAAGAGATAAAGAAGAACACTACATAATAATAAAAGGAACAATCCA
>PVJD01012359.1:0-40205 GCA_004026545.1 Mormoops blainvillei | reverse complement strand
GTAATCCAGGACAGAGGAGAGAGGCTGAGGCCAGGGAGAAGCAGTGGCGGTGGTGAGAGAGGTGGGCAGCTACACTTTGAAGGCACATCCATCACTATTTGTTAATAAGCTGAAACATAATAGAAATAAGCAAGCATGACTCTTAAGTTTTTTGCCCAAAGTGACTGCATGAATTGTTATGGGTTGAGTTATTTCCCCCAAAATATATGCCAAAGTCCTTCTGGATGTGACCTTTGGAAATAGTGTCTTTGCAGATGTAATTAGTTAAGTTAGAATGAGGTCACGCTGAACTAGGGTGGGACTCGAATCCAATATATTCGTGTTCTTATAAGAGGAGAGAAACACGGGGAGAAGAAGAAGGCCGTGCAGAGACAGGCACACAGGGAGAAGATGGTCATGTGACAATGGAGGCAGAGAAGGGAGTGATGCATCTACAAGCCAAGACACAAGGACGGCTGGCAGACACCAGAAGCTAGAGGAGGGAAGGAAGCACTCTCCCTGCAGGGTTCGGAGGGAGCGTGGCCCCAGCTGCCTGTTGATTTTGGGGGATTTTGTTGTTTTAGTCGCCCAGTTTGTGGTATTTTGTTACAGTTGCCCTGGGACACTTACACCTGGGACCATAACGAGGTTCCAAAGACTGTGATACTATTCTGAGAAAAGCCCTAAGTCCAGAGCTTCTATAAGGCATACGCAGGTGGAGAAACTGAGTTCTAGGCTGAATAATTTCTCAAGTCCCGGTTTCATTTTCTCAAGCCACTCAGACACTAAGTAGTAAAGCTGGAATTTGAAGCCAGGTGTAGAGACTCCAAAGTCCATGTATTTTCCATATGTCACTCTATAAATTACAGACGATAACAAAATCTGCCTCCAGGCAATTTTGACAGCAGTGGAATTCCAGGTAAACTGGATTATCTCCGCATATCATTTGTAAGACGTTCAAGTACTAGAATGGCAAATGATTTAAGAGCATGTTTATCTGCAAAGAAGTGAACATCACATGCCCAGAGATTGCTTTACAATGGATTTCTGATGTCCTTCCTTCAGTTTTGAAAATAAATTTTGAAGGATGGCTGAAGCCTTCAGTCCTTCAAGACTCATGGCAAAAACAGTGTCTTCCATTGAGAAATTCTTCATTTTTACCAAAGTAAATGCAGCCCTATTCTCTTTTAGAGTCCGCCTCCTTTTGGCTGCCTATTATGACTAAAGTGGTAGAGGGGGTAATAAAATCTTTTATCATGAAAACTGTACTATGAGTTGGATTTTTCACCCATGGATGTGAATTATGTTGACAAAAATCAACAGTCATTAAGAATAACTCAAAACCTAAACTTATTACCTTCTTCCCTAAACATAGCCCTACTTCTCTATCTTGCCTTGATTGGAAACACTTGCTCAAGCACTGAAGCTGGAAATCCCAGGCTGGGTGACTGTGCTGCCTCCCTCCGGCTGCCTTTCCACAGCCAACCAGCCACGCACTGGCTGTCTTGGGTGTTTGTGAAATCCCTCCTCTCCTCTCTCGCCCGACTCCCAGGTCCAAACCCAGGTCCATACCGTTACTTGCCTGGACCAATGCAACTCTCCAGGCTAATATCTAACCCTGACTTTAACTCCTGCTTGTACGAATTTCCCCACCTCCCTCATTTGCTGTTGTCTCTGCTACTTTCTTGGGCCATGGGTTTTCTACGTTTTCCAATTTTGTTGCATGGCAATAGGTAACCACGCCATAGGCAAGATGTAAGCATAAAGCAGGAAGTGGATGAAAAGCAGGAAGAAGCCGGAGAAGTCAATGGAGAGGAGATCGCGGGGAACATTGTAGATGTTCTCAGAGTCCTTATCCTGCCACGAGGAGGAAGTCCTGGGGACCTTGCGCTTGTAAAGGATACAATGGCCAGAGTGTAAAGATGGATTTAAATGAAAAGGACGGACGGCAGAGAAACCATTTAGTAGGCTTTATAATCATCCAGAATAAAGATGATGGAGCCTAGGGCCGAGAAACAGTAATAGTGGGAACAGGGAAGGCCGAAAATAATTAGAAGGTAATATTGGCAGGACCTTGTGCGTGATGAAATGTTACGTGTTGCAGTAGAAGAGAATTTAGGACGAGTCTAAATCTGCCTGCAGTGGCTGAGCAGGCAATGGTACCATTAACTAAGGTTTCCCACTATTGATTTTGTCCTGAAACGAATGCATCGGTGTACTTGCGTGTCTGTCTGTGTTGTGTGTGTGTCTGTGTTGTGTGTGTGTCTGTGTGTGTGTGTGAGAGAGAGAGAGAGAGGGAGATTGGGAGGGAACAGCAGATCCCTGAGAAAGTGAAAATCGGTTCCCTGGTAATCTCACTGAGAAGCTCCCAACAAAACACAGATGACGCTCCTACATCTGCAGTGTGACGCGCCGGAGGTCACACTGCAGTTGCCAAAAGACTGACAGTCTTTTCTTCCTAGAAGTTATTGGTTTCTTACCTACATGCCCTCAGCTTCCCTGGTTCCTCCCCGCTCTGAACAAAAACTGCCGAGACAGTCAGCTGCTGAACGGGCATGGCTCCCTGACAGTAGCCCAACCCTTGGGGCACCTCTTCACTGATTCCTCCTTTGACCCACTCAGCGCAAAGGGCAAAACTTTCAGAGGCCTCTTCCTATGTCTCCGGTCCTCTGAGTGTGTGTCTTCCTTTGCTGCAGGTACGCTAATCAAACCAACTTTGGGTCTTTATTAGCGTAATCCTAGTGGTCGTTCATCGGTGAGCTTTAATATCCCCTTGAAAAGTGTACAGAGGCCAAGTGGAGAAGTTAGCGAGACCCCAAAACATAGAGAGACAGACAATAAGTCCAGAGAAGCTGTGGGCTCCCTATTATCTGAGATAAGCAGGGGAGCCCCTGCCGCAGTCCCAGAATGTACGGGATGCTCCCCCAAGCCAGGTTAATTTCACAAACACTCTACTACTTACAGGGAGAGGGGGAAAAACACTGTTCCCAGGTAATTTGTTGATTGCTAATAATATTCTTCATCAAGAAACCCGGGCAGGATGTGTTTTCGTTTTCAGAATTAGCTGTGGCTGTTACTTGCCCCGTGTGTCAAATAGAAACTTCGAAGCATGGGGTCCACACAAAGGCTCAGAATGGGTATGTCCTCGACTTCCCACATCTCTCGTCACTCCTCTTTGCCCCAGACATAGCCTAATATCCTTTCAAACATAGAGCCCTCCCCACATCTATCTCCTCCTTTAATAGATCTCAAGTTATTAGAGATTTTTCTGGGCATGTACTGAACCGTGAGATGTTTTGCTACAATTCATGGAGTCAAAGATGAAAACGGTTCAGTACTTGCCTTCAAGGAGAAGAGAGACCTGCACAAAACCCAGGAACCCCAGGAAGACCAGGGATGTGCTAGAATAAAGTACAAGAAACTCAGGGCTCTAAGCCACTACCAATCTACACTGCACTTACTGAAGTCCTCATGGGTCAGTGACCTCACTCCCCATCTGTATCCTATTGCTCAGGGTGCAGCTGGCCACTCTGAACTTGAGGACAGAAAATGGAGCGCAGTTCTTATGCTTACCTGAGTCAATTAAAATCAATTGCTTGGGTCAATACAATCTTACTGTGGATCCCATATCCCATCCCGCCCTCTCTCCAAAGTCTCACAATGGAAGGAATATAAGGATAAAGGGGCAAGTGACCTTAGATATGTAAATGAGCAGGACCCTGGGAAAAGCAGAAGACTGATGGAATAAAACATGGCAGTAAACAAATTAAATATAGTACTTTCTTCTGGTTCACTCTGAAAGAGCTCAGCAGATAATCGAATGTGTGATCTTAAGGAGAATGAATGAAGTGATTGCTAAACTCAGCCTTAAGGATTGGCATTTCTGTACGAGTTGGGCACTTCCTGCAGAGTGCAAGGAGTTGGGTGGAAATAAGACAGGGCCAGAGGGCAGGCACCCCACCAGCGATAACCAACTGAGCAATTTTGAGCTAGATAATCAGCCAAACCAGAGGGACCACGAGAAGGAACCCACGTGTGCAAACATGTAACGCAGTGCCTGCTCACAGTAAGCGTTTGGGATTGGGAGGACGAAGCTGTCCTATAAGAATAGCAGGAGGGATTCAGACACCCAGCTTCAAGTGCAGCTCTGATGCTTCAAAATCCTGCATCTTTAGACAGAGTACTTCTATTCTGAGTGGAACCGCACTTCTTTTTAATATTATATGGACAAATACATGAGATGAAATACATACGTATATCAACACATATCAGATACTAGAGAAAGACAAAAAGTAGTCTCTGCCCTCGCCTTCCAACTGAGGCCTTAGAACAGACCCTGGCCACAGGATAGCTGCTAAATCAACCTAATTTACCTTGCCTTGTCAGTGGTAAGTAAGTTAATATAATAAGATGGGTTTACAGAGCTGAATATTCATTTATGTATATGAACCTGTGTCCTAAAGTATTAGAGTAGAAAGGGAGGGGTGGGGAGCTTGGATTGCTAACTACTTGGATAAAGGCTTGGTGGCTGTTGCATCCAGAACATGTGTCGCAGTTGAGGTTTGGTTTGGAAAATATGGCCATTCTCAGGATAGATTGTTATGGTTCCCAGGCTAAGTAGGTGTTGCCTTGTGAGAACATAGACAAATTCAGTAACTGACCTGGCATCTCAGTATGTGAAAATGGCTTACATGGACACAGCGCTGTATATTCCGAGTCCTAGATAAAAAAATATTTACCTTTTCCCCTGTCCTCCCCACTCTTACCTTATTGCCTGCCCCCACCCCCCATCATGCCTCCTATAGTTGTAGCAGGAAAGACCCCACTCTAGTGGCAGGAATATGCATTTAGTCTGTGACTGCTGTGACTGCAATAACACTGTAGATAGAACAGCCGTTAAAGTACTAAGTGATAATTGGACACCCGTTGTTTTTTGGTTTTTGGGGGGTTTTTTTTTCTGTTCCAGGTACTCTACACATTCAGATTTCCCTTAAGGTCTCAGCTTTCTTTTCCCCATCTATACATTCTCATTTAACCATGCCTTGATCACTAATGGCTAGTCCAGAGAGTTATTCAGTCCTAACCTTGCTGCTGGGCTCTTCACAGTCAGTGGACACCTCCGTGTGAGTACCCAACTGGTCCCTTAAATCCAAAGGAGTCTTGTAACAAGATATCATCATTCCCTTCGAAATTCTTCCTCCTCTGACTTCCCCATTCTTAGTGGCACACTATCTTTGTAGAAGCCTGAGCTCTTCGACTGAGTCCTCATGTCAAATCAGCCACAAAGTCCCTCCCTTCTTCCTCTTTTCAATCTCTGCAATCCATTCTGTTCACAGCTTGACCCTTACTGGCTGCAGGAATTTGCAAAGCCTCCAAACTCATCTCTCAGACTTCAGTCCCCGCCATTCCAAGTTAGCCTAAGCCTCATGCCAGAAAGGGGATTCTAGAAGACATGTTACTCCCTCTCTTCAAATACTTTCAATGGCTCTGGACTACAGCCAGGATGAAGTTTAAACTTCCTGCCATGAAATTCAATGTCTTCCACAAGGTGACTCCAGCAGAACCTTCCAGACCAAAGTCACACGATCTCTTCGTAAGCTCCATATTCCAGCCCAATGAAACCCTTCCTTGTTCCCTGACTCTACTCTGCCATTTATGTCCTGACAGTTCACCATAGCTGCAGGCAGATAGTAGGTACTAATCAGTACCAGCTGAATGAGAAGATAATTTAGGTGGGGGCTGCACTATAAAGTTCTTTCAATTTTTCTGAATGTTTGAAAATTTTCATAATCAAACATTGGGAAAAATATTAGTTAAATAAATGAATGAATGTCTTGAGATTTGGGTTACCTCCTCCCCAGAGATCCTGGGGAGCAAGATGGGGACAGGGGGCATGACTCTATGTCTGCAAAAGCAAATTCTTACCATCTTATCTTTCTGATAGCCTTGGGCCTCCCCTCTTAACCTCTTCTCTGTATTTTGATTCCAGTTAGTGGCTATCTTTCTATTGCTACAGTTATTTATTGGCCCAAATATTTTTTATAAATATTTATTTAGGTTAAAGCAATAAAAGAAAAGCAGGTTGTTTTTTGCTCAAGGCTGTACCTGCAATATCTTAGACGAAGAGAAATTTCAATACTCCGGTTTCAGTTCATTTATGCTCAGGAACATGTTTTATCGAGAAAGCACCAGATCGCTGTCTTGTGCACTGAGTCTATTATTGTTTAAATTGTTGAAATTGCAAATATATAGCGTAAAAGGTCAAACTCCATTCCTGGTTTCGGCCAGGAATGTGCATTTCTTAGCTTTCCGCCCTGCTTACCCCTCTCCCAAGTCAACGCAGATACGAATGAGCCCTTCTTCCAGAGGCACCTTTCTAATTAAGAGATGCTTCCCTACTTACATTCTATTTAGTGGTTGGCTCAGCCTGTGAAAACACCACATCATTAAACCCCTGGGAAGGTTAAACTAAAATAAACACTTTCACTCTTTTAAATGAACTATGCTTCCTATTAAGAATGGGGGCATTACCTCTTAACCTTGGGTACTTGGGTGCTAATTAATGGGTATGAGATGTTCTCTGTGGCAGTGACCAAGCCCCTCTCCCTCCCTGTCTTAGTTCTGTGCGTAGGAGGGTAGCGTTCAACACTCAGTTTTTCCTCTGACAAATCCTACACTTCTGGAAACAAAAACAAAGTCATTAACAAAATACCATCATGCTTCTTGCTTCTCAGTTTTATTTTTTCAGGGGGAGTGGTAAGCCCAATGGACTTGCTTAATACTCTTCTAAGTCATTTGAACCCCCTGTCAGTCAAAGCCTACTTATTTCTCAGGCTAGAGAATCAGGTTAGTAGAAACTCACTGTAAATTGGTTTACAAGCTGGATTCACATATATTGGGGGCCAATTATGCCTCTCTGAAACAGCCGGCTCCTATATATAAAAACAAAAAGAAGAAAACGGCTCCTTGCTAAGAATACTGACATTGTATTTTAAAGAGCTTCCACGGGAGTGATTAACCTGTGGTAGAAGTCTAAAAACCCCAGTCACCCGAAGGCACTTGACAACCGCACCGACTTTCATATACCAACAAAGCCAATGTGGCCTACTTTCTAAAAAAAAATTCCAATTCCTATTTTGAGTAGTTTTCTTAAAAGACATTTTTCAAGTTAGTAAAATGCATTCTAACTGAATCTCTTCTTCTCCTAACATTTCTGTTCTTACTCATCTTACACCAAAATAAATACTAATAATAATAACGATAACGGTAGTAACTGTGGTGGTGGTTGTTGCTGTACACTTAAGGGGAGCGGAAAAGACAAGCGTCTGAAATGCGGGGACTGGGGCTTAGTAAACTTAAGTAATCCGCTCAAGGTCACCGACTAGCGAAAGGCAACCTGGAATTTGAGTCCATAAATATGCCAAAGCCCATTTTTCCCATGACGCCAAGCTGACCTGAAAGGTACTGGGTGCTTGCATGTCACGTGTGTCTCTGCACATCCCACTCGCTCCTACAAAGTCCCCTGCAAGGCCCCAAGTCACCTGACAGGGAGCTGTCGCCAGTCCCAAGCCCCAGGTTTTCTCCTAACCCCGCATTCCAGGGATAATAGCCATTCTGGTGTACTTTGCCTCCTTGGATCAAGCCAAGTCTCCTTTTAGGGGGGCACACTCAGATCAAAGGCACTTCCCGCTCCTGGAAGTCGACATCCCAAAGAGGCGTGTTGAGGGAGGAAAGGGATGGTGATACCGCCTCGCATGGAGGGTAATGGGGGACCCCACGGTTTCACGCTTCCCCGGAGAGGCTCCTGGACTCAGAGGCGCCCCCAGATCTGGAAGAAGCCGCGTGCGACCGACCGACCGCCTGCAATGGTGCCAGGAGCCTTCGGGAGTGTTTCCCTGGCTGGGCGCACCCACCACGCACCTCCCCTCATACCCGGCCTGGAAACACTAAACCGGCCAAAGCAACCGACCAGATCTTATTGCACCGCGCTTTCTTCCTTCTGGCGGCTGAGGGTCCCTGAGACCACCCGCCCCGCGCTCCCTGCATTTGGGGACGTGGTGAGGACTAGCCCCTCTATGAGCGCGCGTCCCCCGAGGACCCGCGCACTTACGCAGGGTAGTCAGCACTCCGGTCCCCTCCGCGGTTTCCCAGTCAGGGAGAGGTCAGGCAGCCCTTCCCCTCTCACTTCCTAGTCAAAAGTACCCTGCAGAACGCGAGCTTTTATGGGTTCCTTTCAGGGATGCCCGCCCGCCCGTGACCCAGACCTATAGGGCCTAAGATACGTCCCCACCTCCCCTCCCCGCGACCTGGCCTCGCCCAGTCAGCACTTGCCATTCTGGGAGCAGCCAGCAACCCCAGGGTGGAACAGTAACAATGAACAGAGAAAGAGTGGCTGCAGTGCGTTTGTTCGTTTGCACGTTTTGATTTTCTCCCCAACGTTTTAAAAGCTGCTGTCTTAGAATTTCAACGCTGCATTTTGAAATTATTTCCCCCTCGGGTGTTTGCATCTGGAAACCAAGTGGTGTTTTACTCCCAGAGTTTAAAAAACGCACGTGCATCCGTGGGAGTCCGTATTCCAATCACTAACAGGGAGACAACACTAAGTGCCTAATGCTTTCTCTACAATATTGCATAGGAATCTTACAGCAACCTGACGTGTTATTACTATCATTATTCCCATTTTGCAGGTAGGAAACAGACTGAGAGAGGTTAAGTATCCCATTCAGAGTCACATCTCTTGTAAGTGACCAGAATATGTATTATTAACCACCACCCGGTGTTGGGCACTGAGCCAGACACTGGGGGGAAGACAGAATTAAAAGGTAAGGAGTTTGCAAGGAGATAAGACAAAATACCAAATCCTTCCTATGTCTAAGTTCCCCAAATGCCCTGTGGTTCAGAGATGAGACAGTTATTGAGAAGACCTCAGCCTGGCCAACTGCTTTGAATCCTGGTTCTGTTATTTAGCTGCTTAACGAAGGAAGGAAGGAAGGAAGGAAGGAAGGAAGGAAGGAAGGAAGGAAGGAAGGAAGGAAGGAAGGAAGGAAGGAAGGGAGGGAGGGAGGACGGGAGGGAGGGAGGGAAAGAATGAAAAGCCACCATGCTCCCACCATGCGTCTTTGCAGAAGTGCAGTCTGGTTTCCCTCCCCTTAAATCAGGGCTGGCTTTGAGGTTGGTTTTGACCCTAAAATGTGGACAAGCGCCAGTTCCATCCAAGAAATCAAAAGGCTTTGCAACTTCTGCTTTGAGACTGCCACCTTGTGACTGCCATGCCAAGAAGCCAGTGCGGCCCCTGGAGAGTGAGAGGTGCCATGCAGGAGAGCATCCCACGGACCGCAGCCCCGAGTGGGGACCTGGTGAGAGACCTTTGCCGCCTCCCAGATCAGTGGCCCCTCTGGCTGGGTGCAGCTGCCTGAGTGAGACCAGATGGACCTGGCAGCAGAAAGGCCCAGCCAGTCAGGGAAAGAAAACCAAATCACTGTTGTTTCAAGACACTTCCGTTTGTTATACAACTAAGGCTAACTTTAGCACTGACTTTTTGGCCTGGAACAAATTACTTACTGTCACCAAGTCTCAGTTTTTTCCTAAGTACCCACTTCATCGGGTTGAGATGAGGACTAAGTAAGAAGCTACACGCAAATCACCTGGCCCCAAGGAAGTGTAGCCGCCACTATTGGCCATGATACATTATCCCACTCATCTCTTTACAGAGAAACGTGCGTGGGTGAGAAAAACACTTTCCTTTAAGACCAACATCAGCCCACCCTTATTAAACCATTAAATAAACTAGGTATAAGCCTTCCTACATTGACGAATACACATTCATTATGACCTGAAAGGCCAAGTTCAAGCTACTGGATGAGCTGCACCCAATAAATGTGGTGGTGCCGGAGAGCTGGTTCCCAGCCCCTGGTCCGCCGCAGCCACCGCCTCTTTTCCCGAGAAGCTCCAGCTCATATGGGGAAGCTCAGCCCAGCTCCCAGAAGCAGCTGTGACCCTGACCACCCCCTGAGCCTAGGAATGTGCGCACCAGTTGCACTGCCGTCCGCCATAGAAGTATGGACATTACAGGCAACACGGCTGGTGGATAGGCCCTTGAAGGAGGCCCAGTGCCATTTGCGGGGGCAGGCCGGGGATCCTGGGTACTCAGAACAAGATTTGGGGAGGTATGGGTTTGGGGCAGGGTGAACAATGGACGCAGCCCCATGGATACCCCACTCTGGGGAGGAGTCTGGGCTGTCATGGACCAGAGGGCACCTTCCAAGATGTGGGCCCTGGGCAAGGACTGCGACTGGCCCAGGAATACCTGCAGCCACAGTGCAGCCACATCAAAGGAAAACCAAACCGGGTTTTACAGTACAGGTGAAATGAGTCGTTCTTCAGTGCCCTTATGCAAAAACAGGGTATCGTAGAAGTCTCACTGAACTTTTCATAGCTTCAGAGGTATAAATGCTGCCACTTACAAAAAAGCATCATTTGGAAGTTTAATTAAATGTATTTTATGCTAATTCAGTGTTGTGAAGGTGGGGTAACACATTTTTAAATTTTTTTGTCTCCGCTTCCAAGCAAAAAAAAAAAACCATACATTGACCGAAAGAAAAAAATCACAGTTACATTTATTAAAATAATTAAAATTTAGAGTCAAAGGAAGGGAGCTTTCAAATGAGAGTCTTGAAGGCTTGTAACATTTATACTTCTGAAGTAATTAAAGCTTAAAGCTACACTAAATATATTTGGGACACCCAAATGCCTGTAGAGCTTGCCTTTATTTCAGTGTTTACTATTAGAAGCATTTTGGGCTTTTATTTAGAAGTTTGATGATATTTTTGTGACCAGAAATAGGCTGTAGGAACTTAATTCTTGTTTATGTCAATGAGCTTATGGTAAAATTGGTTTCATGACACTTTGTTTCTCTTCAGGCCTAGTTCCTAAGGACCTAGAGACAACATTAAGTGAGGGCTTAGTGTAGTCAGAATAAAAACCTTATTTCTTACTGTGAGATGTGGTCAAAATAGCTTGAAAGCTACTGCGCTGAAAGTATTCTAAATTTTTTAAGTAAGATATACTTTTTATTTTTCTTTTCATGGGTATAATACATGATTATTATAGAAATGTAAGGATATGCAACTTTTTGCATATATAAAAATCCCACTGTGACCAAATGATGTATTTCTGTCTAATCTTTTATCTGTATAAACATGTGTTGCAAACAAAATTGGAATCATATTATATGGAATTATTTATCCTGCTTTTAGCAGTTAGCATTATATCCCAATTATTTTCACCCATTATTAATTCAAAACTATAATCTTAATGACTGCATAATGTTCAATCATAGGAATGTACAATAATTTATTCAACCATCTCCAACATCTGATCATTTGGGCTGCTTCCAATTTTTCCTTATTAATTCACTAAGAAGCATCCCCATGCAAAAAATTATGTGCATCTGATTACTTCCTTGGGAACGAACATCTGGAACACAGAATTACTGAGTCAGAGGGTCTCTGGAAGGTTATCTAGGTTCAAAGACAAGGGCTGTTGGCAGAACCTTTTACTTTGCAGGGTGCAAACTTGAGGGGTGGGGGTGGGGGTGAGGTTGAGGTGGAGGTGGTACCTGTGGGAGGAGCAGAGTCGGCAGAGTCTAGTCAAAATAATTCCTGCAAAAAATGGTGCGGGCTTGGCTCAAGCGTGTGGCAGGCCCTCTATTCATTTCTAGAGGTGCCCTAACAAATTATTACAAACTGGGTGTGGTTTGAAAGAACAGAAATTTCTTCCCTCGCAGCTCTGGAGAGGTCTGAAATTGAGGTGTTGGCAGGGCCCACCCCGTGCCGAGGCTCCGGGGAGAATCCTTCTTTAGCCTTTTCCAGCTCCCAGAAGCCTTTGGCATTCCTCTGCCAGGGAGTTGCATCACTCCAAGCTCTGTCTCCATCTTTACATGGCTTTTTCCTCTGGGTGCGTCTCCGCATGTTCTCTCCTCCTCATTTTAGGACCCCGGTCATCTCATTTCGGATCTATCCTGACCCAGTCTGACCTCATCTTAACGAATCACATCTGTGAAGGCCCTATTTCCAAGCCAGGTCATACTTTGGGGTTCTGGTGGGCACGGGTTTTGAGGAGGACACTGTTCAAAGAGAGTACAATGTTGACGGGGTTTTAGATGCACTGAGAGAATTTGGGGACAGATAAACATGGGAGGGGCAAAGACGATCAGCCTATAAATTTTTACTAAGTAATACTCACCCTGTCTTTCTTAACTTCCATTCTCCAGTGGCTGTGGCTTCTGAGGAAACACGTCTAGGGAAGCCATGGGCAGACTCTGTCCAGAGACCATGCTACGGTTCAGGAGGGCATCTGCAGGGCGTGCTTGCAGCCAATTGGCAGCAGCGCTGGAGAGAGGATTTGGGTTTCTCATAGGAGATACATGTACAGCTGACCCTTGAATAACACAGGGCTAGGGCGGCCAACCCTCCTCCCTACATGCAGTCAAAAAGGCCCATATAATTTTTGACTTTCCAAAAACTTGTCACCCTTTGGTGTCAGTGGGGCATTGGTCCTAGGACCCCCACAGACACCAACTCCAGGGGTGTTCAAGTCCCCTGTATAAAATGGTGTAGCACAGCACATACAGTTGGTCCCCTGTGTCCACAGAGTTTCAACTTCGGATCGAATATACTGTTTTCAATCTGTGGTTGGTTGAATATGTAGATGTGAAACCCAGGGTCACAGAGGGTTGACTGTATATTTATTGAAAAAAATCTCCATATACATGGGCCCATGTAGTTCACACTTATGTTGTTTAAGGGTCAACTGCATTTTTTCTCTGTAATACTCACTAGCGTATCTTGGCATAGTTGGCCAAAGAGTTTGAATACTTTAAAAGGTATTTCTTTACATTCTCTCCAAGTGACCATGCCTCCAGTCAACAGTTGAAGAGTCAAAATATATAACTTATGGAGGAGAATCCAATTTCTGGAAATAATATTTTTAGTCCCTTTTTTTGTACCGAGAGTACTCAAAGGTAGGCCAAAGAATGGCTTTGCGAAAAGATTGGTTAAGCCTTCCTCTCTGACTGGCTTTTCTGAAAACAAAGATTTTAAATTGTCAGGTTGACCAGCCCAGATGGTTTCAGGTTCCCTCAAATCTCCTTGGGTTCTCTGCACTTACATATTCTGGGAGGTTCTGCTTTAAATTCTGGTGGTTCAGATAATGAGTAGGATTTGGGTTCAGGTCTAGAACTTGCCATCTGGTGACCTCAAACAAGTTGCCTGATTGCCAATTTCGCATCCATTTATGGTAAAATAATATTAGCTAGTTTGCAGTGTGATTACAAGAGTGAAATGAGACAATGGACCTAAAGCACTTGTCACAGAGCATGGACTAAATAAATGGTAGCTACAATAATGATCATGACAACCTGTGAGATTTCAGGCCAGTGGTGGTCATTCTGTTCAATGGTGTGACCCAGGATACGGAATAATATTCTCTCCTCCATTGTTTTCCATTGTATATGGACACCACAATAAAGCATGGCTCTGGCTGACCTCTGGCCAGAGCTTTTCAGTGTGCCTAATATTCCAGTTAAGATGCAGAGAATAGCTGTTTACACGTCTTGAGCAGGTAAATACAATTCCAATCATCTAGGTTTGGAGGTTTGATTTTACATTTGTAGCTGCTGCCACCAAGATAAATGTGGACCTGCGATGAAAACAAGAGGACTTGATTAACCTTGTTGACAAACATGCCCCTCTTGGAATATTGTCTGCCCCTGCCACTTGTCATTGCTCCTATTAGATGTCATCACTCGGCTTTAATGGGGTCACCTCGAGGCTTAAAAACACAAGTGAGAGGCACATCAAAAGGAGGAATATCACAGCCTGCCCAGCGTATTAACTTACCCAACAGATATGTCACTTAAGAAGTCAGATGTGTTGCAGTCACACTTACAAAAAGACACTGTGCTATTCAAAAGGGAGACAAGAGTAGACCCAGCTGAAGAGCCCCCACATCTGTCCTGCACCTTGACCACCGCTTTGGGAAGTAGGCTGAGAGGGTGGTGGCCCTGCTGTAAGACAGACGCTGCCCTGACACCCTTATGGAAGGGCTTCGGTCTCCTTACCCTTCGAAAGGAAGGACCGCCTCCTAAGACTCACCACAGGCTGCAGACTCAAGGAAGGTGTGGATAATTACATGGTAATTATTTAGAATAAGTGCTTTCACTCTCAGCGTGATTATCCTTCCCTGGGCTGCTTGCCTCTGTGTGCCTGCTTTGTGTAGGGAAGCAACGTCCAAATTAATCTTAGTCTTTGTAAAAGAACGTCTTTTCCTCTGATGATCCAGCACCCTTCGACAGCAGGTGTTAAGCCTTTCTTACAAAAGACATATTTCCAGTTTCCTTTGGGTATAAAGAATGCCAGGAAAGAAGACTTTGGTGGATTAAGGGTGAATTATGGGTTTAATATAGACATGGCCTCTCAGGACAGCGGAGCTAACCCTGTGTAAGACGCTGAGGAATAATCGCCGCAAAACTTTGTCGGGCTCCAAGGTTTGCTGAACACTTTTCATATACATTGTCTCTTAATTTTCATGCCAGCCCTGCAAGGTGTCATCATGAACCTGCCTGTGTGTGCCCTGTGCCATAGCTGATTAAAGGCACCGCATGGGTTTAGGAGTAGGCTGATGGGAGTTTGAATCCCAGCTCAGCCACTTATTAGCTGCGTGACCTTTGCTATGTTAATTACCTTTCTAAGCCTTAGCCTTCTCATATTTGGAAAGAGGACAACCCTACAGGGCTGATCTGAGCACTTAATGAAATTGCATGTAAAACAGGCAGCACAACGCCTGGCCCATAGCAAGCAGGCAATTCATTTGCTGAAGGCAAGAAATTCACGAATGATAAATGGAGATCAAAGAAACTAAGAAGGCTAAATGGCATGTGATGTCTCCACTTTGTCTTTTATTCGGGGGTTTTTTTCCCTCCCCTCTAATTCAAATAGTGGTTTGTCCCAGTGCTCTACTTACTAATGAAATTTTATACCTCTGACTACTACATTGTTCAAAGCCGAGCTGACCTAGGAAAGTGACTCTACTTTTCTGGTTCTGTAGCCTCTTGAAGGCTTCAAGAACTTCAGGAACTAAGCAATGTCACCACATAAAGAATACAGATAAAATAGGGGAAGAGTAGTCTTTGGCAGGAATGCTGAAGCAATTACATAAAACCATATGTTGCTTTTCTATGTGTGGCAGTTCAGGCTAACTGGGGGGAAACTCCTTCTTGGGTGCCTTCTTTGGATTTAATGGACTCCCCCTTGAATTTGGGATGGTTGCACTCTAGAAGAACACACAGTTGGAAAGAAGATGCACTAGACCAAGTCCCAGGTCTCCTCCTTCTCTGTTATCTGTCCCTGGCTGTAGCCTTTCTCTCAATCTTGGTTTCCCCACCTGAGAATGAAGGTTGTAACAACTCAACTACTCTACCCACTCTTACTACCCGCCTCAGCCCAGAGCGTGGCAATGCCAGAAAGAGCCACGGACTATGAAGTAGGCAACTGACACAGCATGTGGCACGTGTGGCACAGTGATCACCAGAGTGATGGCATTGCCTGTGTTTAGTCTGTGCCCTTCCACCCCGCCCACAGATCTATCTGAAGGAAGAGCAGAGAAGGGATAATCTGTTGCCCTTCTCAGGAGAACTCAATACCAAATTCTTAAATACTTGGTGTCTTTGCATCAGGATGATGAGAAGAGTTAAGAACTTAATTGTTCCTCTTTCTGCGCACCCAATTATTAATGTCTGTCAGGAAATTTTTGACAAAAAGGAAGCAGACAAAACAAAATTTAGTCCATCTCATTATCTGTGGCTCCGTACTTGCAAATCCACATCTGTGGTGTGGATAACAGGGCCCTCTGCATTCCTTGCCCAAATGTCTACAGACCTGCTTCCAGGGCCTGCATGCTACCCTTCCCTGGATTCGCCCTCTCTCTGGGAGGCGACCGAGGGACATACTTACAGAGTGTGGGTGTATAGGCTTGGAGTCCAGGAGCAGGATAAGCTGAAAGGCTGTCGTGCCCTATACCACCATGTTCCAGCATAGAACTCCAAGGAGTCTCAGAATTCTAAATTTGTATCTCATTTTCCAGGTTGTTATAAAGGCATATTTTACAGGGTAAGAGGGTAGAACTTATTTCACGTCACAGCTTGTTACCTTGGTTCATAACTTTTAAACATTTAGACACATGGCGTGTGGCCCTTTATTCATGTTCTAGCTTCCCCCAGCTTCCCAAGGAAGAGGCTTGGAAAGAAATCGTCCCTTGTTGATTTTAGCTACTGATATCTGGGACCTATTTGTTGGTAAGTACACCTCAACCTAGTTCATTTTGACTATTACACTTGGGGAGGAGGATGGTGGGTTTCTCAATTACAGAACCTTTGTAACCATATGATCTGATACTGGAACGGCAGCACAGATGCCAGGAGCGGCTAAGCCCAACAAGGAGTCCTGGGACCTCTGAGAACAGGCCTGTGGTCTGTGGTGAGGGCTGCTGGGAGGATCATCTCTGTGATTTGCCTGGGGCAAATGCCCACAGACAGATGAGGTTCACCAGTTAGGTGTACGGAGTAAGTGAAGGCACAGTCAGGGTGCGGGAGACTGTGAACCCTGAAGGTCAGCCCCCTTCCCGTTGGTATACAAGGAATAAGCAGGTTGCTGGCATGTCTATAGGACCTAAATGAAAGAAGGGACATTGCCCATTCCTGTTCCGTATCCCTGTAAATGGATCAATTTCAGACTCCTTGCCAAATTCAATCAGCAAGGGCTTAAAATGGATTCTTGTTCACAAACACGAAAATTTCTTATGCTCCAAGTTTCATGGATGAGTGCACACATGACCAATATATAAAATGCTATTATTATCATCTCAGTTTTGTGTAGACCATTCCAGAAAAAAACCAGATACATTTTTAACAGCCTAAGTAAAAAAAGCAATTATATAAATAAAGAAAGAAGGAATCATTTCAAAGCTAGAAGACAAGGACTAGAGAAGAGAAGGTAATTTAAAAAGGTATTAAGGCCAAAAGCTATGCCAAGTGCATGGCACACATGACCTCACCATAACCCTAATGGTAGGTATTACATTCTTCAGTCTACAACAGAAGTAACTAAGGAACAGAGACGCTCAGGAACAGAGACGCTTCCAAGGTTGAAGAGCTACTGCCTATCAGAGTCAAGATTCAAAGTTAGGTCAATCTGATACCAAAACCCCCATTTTTTCCCTACCTATTTCTAGTAGCCTCCATTCCTTCAAACAAAATATTGGATTTTTCAAGTCACTGGTCCATTTCCCTGTTTCTAAATCCTGTCCGTTTAGCAAGGACACTCCTCCCTCATTGGAGACCAGGGGGGTAGGCTCCATGAAAGGGACCAACTGACAAATCTTTGTGATGGATTTCTTTTCGGATGCATGGCAGTTGGAAAGAATACTTCTTAGATACCCTCTGTCCTTGTACAGACAGCATGAGCGCATCCGGTCAGGGTTTGAAAACTTCGCAAGAAAGAGGATCCAGAGGAAGCCATGTGCTTTCTCCTCCAAGAGAAGACCAAGTAGTTACCCTTCGGCAGCTGGTTAGAAAACTTACTTGCACATTCAGCCTTGTTTTTTTCCCTTTAAGTCTAAAGAGGGTTACAGGGTGGAACAATGAAGCTTGACGAGGTGGAAGAAAGTTTAGGGACCTATACACGGTTATCCCTAGACCTCAGAGAGAGGTAATCTGGAAATCACATATCTCCTTTGAGTTTTTTGGACATGGTTACCTTTTCTATCTTCTCTTCCCAGACTGCACTATTTTTTCCTGTTTCTAAATTCTCACGTGGCATTTCACCTTCCTTGCAAATCGGTCGCAAAGTTATTACATCGCAGTATTAGGTTCCATGTTCTAAAAATGTACAAACAAATCACAATGATTAAATGCCACGGATTAAGCTTGTTACTTACTTCTCTGAAGCTGATTTGGAGGATACATTTGAATTAGGAAATTATCGGTCTAAGCCACTGTATCACCGAGTCACCTCCAAAATACGTATAAGGCTCTAATGCTGGAAAAAGAAAAAGGAGCTGAATTCCATTTAAAGACCATGATTTTGTTAAATAGCCAGACAGAGCTCATCTTATTTCGTTTGGGTTGAAATTTCGCCCGGAGGAATCTGAGACTAAGACTTCTCTTACAAAGGTCATCGATGAGAGAACCTTTGAATTTTTTTCTTTAGATGTCTGTAAGCTCTAATTAAATATGCACTTATTGGCGTGAGTTTTGACCAGGGAGCTTTTTGCTGGTATAAAAGTGACCGTTATTGTCTGACCTAGCTTACCCAGGGCATCATGTTAAATTTTCAGATGTGTCTGTTCTGCACAGCTAAAGACAAAATCCAGGAAGCTGTAATTCTTATTTAAAGCTAACAATTGTTTTATACATCTGGGGGAGAATGCTGCCCTGTGTTCTCAAGATAAAATCTTGGGCCTGCCAGTAGCCGACAACTTGAATTTTAACACAAGAAAGGACATCTAGCAAACGTGAAAACCAGAGGTACCCTTAGAGCTTCGTTTTCTTTTCACATGTTTGTGCAGACTATTCACTCTCGAGGTCAACAGGAAGAAATCTCACCCGTGGAAAGGAAGCCAGCCCCCGGACAGGGCAGACAGATCATGGGGAAGTGAAAAGGTTTGAGGACTGCTGCATTTTATCCTCTTTCTTTCCAAAAGAAGAACCATGAAGAGCTTTCTTTTCTCCCACTTGACACCCTAATCACCCACATGTGCGGCTTGTACAGCAGCTACCTGCAAGTCTGCCTGGCCATGGGGAAAAAATGGGGTGTGATCCCGCCCCCACCACCACCCCGCCACACCCATGGGAAACGGTCACTTTCGAATCCTTAATCTCTGAAATTGCCGTGGGACTCTATGGTCCAACTGCAGTCAGGCCTTGAGGGTGTACTGGGCTGCCCAGCTTGTGGTAAGCTGCTATCTGTTATTCCTCTATATTCAGAACTCCTCTAGAGAAATGCACTATCTCAGTCACTAAGCTGAAAGCTGCTTAAAGCTAGTTTTTCACAGGTGTTTATTCAGTTTGCTTTACGCACCCTTCATTCGCCTTGCTTAAAGAAATAATTTAGGTTGACACACAACTATTGAAGAATTTGCAGAAATGCAAACTATTGAAATATCACATCATGGAAAATTAACTATGATTTGCCTTGTGCTAATGCTGGAGTAGGTCAAAGTGTTATTTCTCTCTCTTCTCGATAATGTTTCATTGAAGGTAAATTCTACTCCCTTCTAACAGTGAAAAACCACTCAATGACCCGAATAAGATCTGGTGATAGGAAACATATTTTCGGTAATACTGAACTCATTTTTCTGCCAGAACAAATTAGTCAGTAGCTATCGAGTGTGTCACAGAGGCTTTCGAGAGGCACTTAGGAGGATGTGAAAAAAAAGAAATCTTTTTATGTAGATTATTAGAAATGTCATGGTGCTAATGTAAAACGCTATGATAACCTTTCTGTTTTACTCTTCCCTACTATAATACAGTTTCTCGTTTACGATTCTGGTCCTACAAGAGGAGTTGTCTTTTGAAAATGGTTCCAGAAAGAAACAGAAAGGAAATTTTATAATTTTAACTCACAAAAGACAAGATGGAGGGCTAAGCAAACTATGGAGGCAAAGATACAATTGAATGTCTCTCTGAGTTCCTGTCTCCATTGAAAACTGAGTGAGAAAAGCGGGGTGGGCCGGATGTACAGGGTGCTTTCCTTAGTCAGAAGAGCAAATGTTAAAAGTAGGCACTTCCGAATTAATGAATGGCTACATGGATGGACGGGTGCACGGATGGATGCATGCATGCATGAATAGATGGATGAATGGATAAGTGAACAAATAAGTGAATGGCTATGACCAAGGACTCTCTTCCTTCAACATTCTTTGACATTTGAAGGAAAAGCAGTTTACAGCTCACACATAACCTCTTGGCACCTCAGTTTGTACCGGCATGTAATAGAGCAAACAACTGCTACCTTTCTGAGTAGCTGAGAAGATTAAATAAGATGATGTGAATAAAGAATCAATCAAAGTTGACCAGTGAGGGAAAAAGCACTCTTCCGCACCCCCTGCATGACCCATTTTCTCATGTGGAGAGTTGATCGTGTGCTTTGGGGACAATGTATGCATTTCCTCCAACTCTCTGTTATAACTTGAGTTATTAGGCATGACTGTAGAGTCAACAGTTTAATATCAAAGTGTTCCCTGGGATTTCACTCGTCCCTTTTGGCTTCTATTCAAACTTCAAAAAGATTATTAGAAGCGGTATTTGTGATATCATCCTGTTTTAAATATTTACAGATGCTTAACTCTTAGAAGATACTTTCAACATTCCAACAGTTTTTAATTCTAAGTATAAACATTCCTTTGGGGGCTTTTATTTTGTTCTGATGGTAAAAGCTACCAGAGGAACGTGACTTAAACCTGATTTCCATACGAGATATTCTCCAGCAATCAACTATGTGGTTATTTCACTAGAAAGTACACTTTACCTGAGGGAATGTGCTAGAAGAGAAAATTAAAACCTAGCTGCCCATATGAAATTCCATTAAATCATTAGAATCATTAGGTGGCTCTTCAGTGTTTGTGGGCTTTGTTCTCATGCTGGACTGCAGGGTATGAGAAGAGCCTCCTACAGACTCCTGCAAGCAGACTTTTTAAAATCCAGGAATTGCGGAATGTAGACCTGAGCTGCACCTTGGGCATTGTTCTCTTCAGCCCCCTCAATGTGCAGACGAGGAAACTGAGCACCGAAGAGGGTAAATGGTTTTTCCAGCATCCACAGCTGGATAGAGGAAGAGTCAAGGTTAAGTGCCTGATCTCTACAGCATCCTGACATCACAGAGCCAATATGATCCTGAAGGTGGGGAAAAGTACTCTAGACTGGTATGCTTTGGCTGGTAGAATTGGAAAACTGCCTGGGTTGATGGTTGCTGCAGGTGGATTAATAACCTATTCTTTTTTAAAAAGTAGAGCATGCCGAGTAAGTTTTATCTGGTAGCATCTCACATACTGTCATTGATCCTGGTTCCCTGGCGTTGTGATAGGCATTTACTCTGTATGTTATGTAACCAAACTGCCAACGACTGCTACCTTCAGACTAACAATTTAGAAGGCAAGGCAATTCAAAATTATTAACTCAGCTCTTTTGCAAATGTACTTTGGTCACAATAAATATCTCCTTTAAATGAGCAGAAGGTGAAACCTGTGAATGGCTCAATGAAACTAATTATTTAGAACTTAAAAATCTCGAAGCTGGAAGGGATCACACAGGTTAGCTAATACAGCCCTTTATTTTACAAGAAAGAAAAGAAAAGAAAAGGAGACTGATGTCCACTGAATTAATCTAAAGGCACACAAACCAGTAAGTGGCACAGCTGGGATGTGCAGGGTTCTACGAGAGACTGCTCCCCTTTCCCATGCGAGTGACAAGGTACACTTAGAGGACATCCAGATAGAATAGCGGTGACCACATCAATGTCAGAAAAGACCTAATAACGTGACAATGAGCAACAATAAAATTAAGGGGATTCATCTTTAATCACACCGAGGGCCACATGTGGTGTCAGATGTAACATGGCAAAGGAACACGGCACCCACATCCATGGGGACAGGGGCGATGAGCTCACAGAGGGTCTCACCTTTGTTGGAAAGGGAAGCAATGGCTCACTTCCTGAACGCGTGGAGATCTCTCTCTCAGGGAAGGACTAGGGCAGCCCATGCTTCTAGGGGGCTGGAGGCAGGGAAGGTGGCAATAATGAAGTCCCTCTGGAGCGAGAAATGGGGGGTCTAATCTTAGGTGCATCCTTCCCACAGGCATTCTCATGGCTCCCCTTCACCTCCTTCAAGGCGTTGCTCAACTTTCACCTTCTCCGAGAGATGCCCTGGCCACCCTGCTAACCCTACGCCACAGTGCCCACCCCGGGACTGCCGGCGCCTTTTCCCCTGCTCTACTTATTTCCACAGCACTTCTCACCTGCTAGCTTACTATGTAATGCACTCATTGTTATACTGCGCAGGAGGGCATGGGAGCGTGAAGTTTCCGTTGTTTTTGGTTATGAATGTATTGCAAGTGCCTAGGAGAGTGCCTGACGTATAATAGGTTCTCAATAGACATTTGTAGGAGTTAGTAAATTGTCCCCAAATAACATTCTTTGGGCTTTTGGAAGTGCACACCTTTTCCCTCTCCTCAGCGGTGGTCACTGTCTTCTACCTGGTCACGTCCTGTCCATGAGCACACAGCAAGGTGGACAGCCAGGCTTCATCGTTACCATGCCTTGTGGAAAGATGAACATTGTTTCCTTTCATCTCTCTGATAACAAAAGCTCACTTTCTTCGTATTCGTGTGATTTCTCAGCCCTCATAAACATTTTGCCATGTTCAAATCCTACTTCCTAAAAGGAAGTTTGCCACCTTCCATATTCAGTTATCCTAAAATGTCTATTCAGCACACGCAATGTGAGAGACTGGTGCCAGACATTCTGGAACTTATTAAACTAGTTCCTTTAATTCCCTGATATTCCCCCAGTCAATTCTTTTGTACCTCTCAGGGGCCGACAAGGTTCCTTGTTTACCCATCAGGCATGCCCATTCCCGTTTGCTGTCTCAGTTTAGTTTGGGCGCCAGTGTGCGAGGAACTGAGTCATGTTTGACTTGAGTCACTCATGGCAACTCCTTTTCCCTTTGTCGGTGGCTGGTCTACAAGCAGGCATGGAACCCAGTCCTGGTCCGTGAAATGTAGTAAGAATTCTAGTGGAAGGCTTGGGACTGACTTTTTTAAATTTCCTGTTAAAAACTAGAGAAAGTGCAGTAATCATCATTCCAAATCCCAACCCCTTGCTTCTTAATTTGGGTGGTGTCCTGTGAGAACGTGATGCCCTGTGCTGTGGCAGCTATCTCGTGACCATGAGGAAATATCATCACATGTGCACTGAGGATGGCAGAGACGAAGGGCTGAAGGCACCTGAGATCTTAATGGGGTTGCTGAGCCAAGAAAATCTACTCTGAGACCGCTCTGTCTCCTATCATATTGATCACATCCAAATGATCCTTCTTTTCTTTTTTTTCACAGTATAAAATTTTAATATTTGGAATTAGCCAGCTAGACCCCATTTAGATGATCCCAATTTTGCTGGCAACATCCAAGCACCCTAATCTGGAACCAGCTGAACACACACACCTTCTTCTCCCCGTCAGGCCTGATCAGGGTGTTGACCTTGGCCACGTCAGTGTCATAGGATTTCTTCACGGCCTGTTTGATCTGGTGCTTGTTGGCCTTGACATCCACAGTGCACACAGGTGTGTTGCTGTCTTCTGTCTTCTTCATGGCTTACTGGGTAGTCCGGGGGGAATGTGATGATGGCATAGTGATCAAGCTAGTTTCTCCTGGGGGCACTCTTCTGAGGATATTTAGGTGGCCTTGGAGCTGCAGTGTCTTTGGCCACTGCAAGGTGAGTGACACGGGGATCTCCTTTTTGTCGCTGTGGACGCCTTTCAGCACTGTGTTCTTTGCCTTCAAATCCTTTGCTTTGGCTTTGGCTTTGGCTTTGGGAGTGGGGAGGGACTTCCTTCTTCGTTTTGGGCATCGTCTTCGCGAAAAAGGCCAAATGATACCTTTTAATCATTGATATTAGACCTGTGGTCTTTCTAATTTTTGATCAATGTGACATTGATTTTTTAAAAAAACTATAAACTTTTTTCTATAAATGCCTGTCAACCTTGGGATAATATTATGAAGAAAATACTTCACTTCCTTGAGCCTCTTCTCTATCATTGAGTTTTTATTACTTTTGTTAGCTTTACTATCTTACCTTTTTTTAAAATACAGACTTGTTTCCTGTACAATAATACCTATAAGCTGTCTCATTTCTTACCAGATGTTATCTTAAGCCCTGTCCTTCTACCTAATTGGTGACATTAAAAATAGGGTTAGGTGCTCAAGATTAAAGAAAAATCTGAAATATTTTTAATATGAGCCCTAACTAGGTAAGCTCTCATGACTGAGCATTTGAGAATTTGTTCAGGGAAAATTAGAAAAAGAGCATGTTTGTAAGTTTTCCGGGCCTCTTTGAACATCGCTACGGAAGAATCTTCTTGCTTAGAAAATGCTAAGGACTCCTTCAGATAAGGCTTCAACCCTCCCCTTTTCTTTTTTTTTTTAAGCATTCAGCATCTTTTTCAGTCCAGACCTTACTCACCTTTCCAGCTGGAGGCCCTCCACTTTTCCTGAATCTCACACTTTGCCCGGGTGGGTCTGCTTATCCACCTTTAACTCTCCTTATTCATGCTTCTGGTCCTGTTTGTATTGGCCTCTCACCTGGAATGATGCCCAGCCAAACTCCGTCCCTCCACCAGGATGTGCTGTCCAACAGGTAGCCGTAGCTCCACATGGGTCCTTGAAATTGCCCAGTGTGACTGTCCTTTATACTTAATCTGTAACAGTTCAATTTCGGTTTAAAAACTGACAATTAAAAACTTTTTGATCTGTGAAAGACACTATTAAAAAGATTAAAAGATATGCCACTGACTGGGAGAAAATATTTGGCAGACACATATCTTATAAAGGATGCATGAGTAGAATATACAAAGAACTCAACAGTGAAAAAATAATTAGAAAATGGGCAAAACCGTCAAACATACATATATTTCACCAAAGATACATGGTGGGCAAATAAGCACATGAAAGTTGTTCCACATCACCAGCCATTAGGGAAATGCAAATTAAAACGATCAAGAGATAGCACTATACATTTATTAGAATGGTTAAAATAAAAAAATAGTAATGATACCAAATCCTGGCATGGATCCAGGGAAACTGGATTTTCAGACATCGCTGGTGGAAATGTAAAATGATACAGTCACTTGAGGAATCTGGCAGTTTCTCATTAAACATACATTTACTACACAACTCAGCATTAGCACTTGCAGGCATTTATCCTCGAGAAGTAAAACGTTTAGACTTTAGTGCTGATGCTGGAATGAGTTAAGACTTTTGGGGCTGTTGAATTGTGTCCCCTCAAATTCATGTTGAAACCCTAACCCCCAATGTGACTGCATGTGGAAATAGGGTCTCTAGTAAATTACTAAGGTTAAATGAGGTCATAAGGGTGGGCCCCTAATCTGATAGGATTGTGGCCTTATAAAAAGGAGAAGAGAGCAAGATCTCCGTCTGCCAGGTGAGGACACAGTGAAAAGGAGGCCATCTGTAGTTCAAGGGAAGAGCTCTCCCACAGACCCTGTGAGCACTTTGATCTCAGACTTGCTGTCTGTAGAACTGTGGGGAAATAAATTTCAGTTGTATAAGACACCAAGGCTGTGTTATTTTGCTATGGCAGCCTGGGCAGACTAATACAAAGCTATTCAGATTATCTATTTCTTTTTGAGTGATCTTTGGAAGATGGCTTCTTTCCAAAAGTTTGTCTATTTCATCTACATATTATTGTCAAATATATTGGCAAAAAATTATTCATAATATTCCTTTATTCTTTTAATGTCTGCAACCTCTGTACTGACGTCCTCTCATCCCTATAATGGGTATTCTTTTTTTCTTGATTGGCATAGCTAAAAGTTGACCACGCGTATTGATCTCAAATAACCAGCATTTGATTCCACACTTTAGGCATTTTCATTCCTTTTTAGAAATTGATTATGGTGTGTTGCATTGTAGTTTTATTTCATTAACAAAACTCTTTTTGTGGTTTATTGAGCTTCTTTGCCTATACATTATAGTTTTCTTCACATTTGGAGTAATTTCAGACATTTTTTATAAAAATATTTTTATGTCTTCCTTCTCTCCTCTCCCCAAAGGACTCTAATTATACGTATATTAGGCCACTGGGTGTTGACGGTCCAGATGACTGATGTCCTGTTCATTTTTTTTTTCAGTCGTTTTTTCTTTGTGTTTCATTTTTGCTAATTCCATTGCTGTGTTTTCAAGTATACCAAGCTTTTCTTCTGTTGTGTTTAATTTGTTAATTTCAGACTGTGGATTTTTCACCTCAGTTACTATACTTTTTATCTTTAGAAGTTTGATTTGGGGTCTTTTTAATATTTTTGATTTCTCTCTGTATCTTGCTCATGCTCTCCTTTACCTTCTTAAACCCGTGGAGTATAGTCTTAATAACTCTTTTAATGTACTTTCCTACTAATTCTGTTATTTGTGTCATTTTTGTTCCTTCTATTGATTGGATTTTCTTCACAATATGAGTAGTATTTCCCTGCTTTTTTGCACGCACAGATAAATAAGGCTATTTATAATGTATATATACAAATTTAAAAATCATAATAAAATACACATTTACAGCTCTGGATAGGTTATTATTCCAAAAAGCTTACTCCAAAAAGAATCTTCCTGCTTACTTAACAAAGCTAACCATCTTCTGATATTTTGTTGGGCACTTTTTGTTCTTTCATAAAAATGCCCCTTTATGGCTTTTATCCATTTTAATTGGTGTCTTTGTCTTTCTTTTATTAATTTATAGAAATTGTTTAGGAATTCCTATACACAATTGGAATTTTTATAGACATCATTTATTAATTCATGTAATTGTTTATAGGAATGTTGGATTCTCATTTTTGTCAGTTTTATTTCAAATTTCTTTTTACAATTATGTTTTCTACATACTGTGTTTTAAAAAAACCTTTTATTTTAGAAAATTTCAAATATATGCAAAAGGAGAGAGGACAGTATAATAAATCCCCCACGTAACCAGAACTCGGCTCGAACAGTTACTGATTCAGCCAATCTTGTTTCATCTGTAATCCCTGCACATTTTAGAAGTTTTTTAAACTGTCTTAAGCCACCTGGTTAGCTGAGACACAAATGTTCCTCAGAAGCCTGCAGCTTACGTTTGAGGGGGAGTTAGCAAAGCCTTCAGCCGGTGTGGGCTGGTGGGCTAGGGCAAAGTTCACATGCAGCTGAGGTTCTGAATAGCAGAGTTCTCATCTTAGAAGATACATAAATAAAATTACATGATATCTGGAACTTTCTTCAAAATAACCATTTAAAAAACCCTTTCCATTATATTGTGTGAAAAACACTAGGTATAGTTTAATTTAGCATATATTAATGCTGCTTCGATACTTACTAGTGGGTGTGTTTATGCTTCTGTGTGTTTTACATGCGTATACCATATTTTGCCATGTATAAATGTACCTTTTACCCAAATTTTTGAGGGAAAAATAAGAATGTATATTATACATGGGTATAATGATCCCATACCATGGTTATAATAATCCCATGTATAATGCACACAAAATATGGGTGTACATTACACATGGCCGAATATGGTATATATTTTACCACTATCCATTTTAATCGACACGTTTCTAAAATGTGCGAACTTTTTCTTTTTGCCTTGTTAGAAATAATGACCAGCCCAATGTGATTAAGAATTAAATATATAATAAATTCTATTTGATGAAAATGAAAGTCCTGGTGATTGTTAGGACATCATAAGGAAAATGAATTCAAGTTACGGGTTGACTTTCATAAGTCATCCTAATGGCTATAAGAAGACATTTATTGGATATGGAATGAAAATGTGGAATTTTTTTCTGTTCTACTCATTTCACTTTTCTTTAATTCATACCTATTTTTGTAGTTTATGCATTGTATGTTCAGCTTTATTGTTTTTCAAAAGTACGTAATTCAAAATATATGGTAGAACTATGGATAAGGGCACTACAGTGACATTAGCATGATAGAAGAACCTGGAAAGAGCAGTCTGTCATTCAGTCTCTTAAAATGTATCATCAAGTTGCCTCTTCTCAAGTATTCATAAACAGTATATTTTGTCTTTCAGAGTTTAACAGTTCCAATTACATGCCTCTCTACAATAGTGTTTTCAATTGTTATTTTAAACAATACTCCATTGGTGATTCTGTCTTATATAGTTTTTATATGAATGCCCAAACGCAATGATTATCTGTCAATTAAAAAATAAATACAACTGTTTTGTTGTTATATTATTGTTCACTTAAAAAGGGGGTTAAGTGTATCAAAGGGTAATTGAAAAGACGAGCACATGGCCCCTGGCTTTCTCTGCCTTTTCTACTTTGGCTTCTGCCTGTTCTGCTGGCATTGTAGGACTGCGATTGTTTCGGCTCTGTCTCTTTCCCTCGGGGCCTGCTTGACACACTTGATTCAGAAAACTTCTCCCAGTCCCCTACTGCCATCTGCACAGTCGTGTGCCTGTAGCTCCCCTGGCCTTTATTCCATGGTTGTCTGGAAGGGACGTGTGCTGTTTGTCCCTTTGATCCTTGTATTTGATCTTATTTAATCCAGGGTGCCCAGACTTCCTGCTGAATCCCATTCTCTGGAATTGTCCCTCAGGGATTTTATAACATAGAGGGGTTTCTCTGAGCTCTTAAACCTGGGCCTCATGTGTGTGGTTTTTTTCTTTTTTTGTTTGTTTATGTTTACCAGTTGATTGCTGGCGAGACTATTGAAACTCTCCCTTGGCTTTAACATCTGACTTATTTTCTACAATCTTTATTACCAGTGCAACTCTAGGGGAGAGCAAATCTTCAACCACAAGATTTTAATATGCCTTCTTATTTGTCAGGGTTCGAGAGAGAGAAAGGGAGAGATTATGAGGAACTGACTCATGCAATTATGGAGGATGAGAAGGCCCACGACCTGCATCTGTAAAACAGAGACTCAGGGAAGCAGGTGGTATGTTTTAGTCCAAGTCCAAAGGCCCGAGAACCAGGGAGCCAATAGTTTAAACCCCAGTCCCAAGGCAGAAGATGAGATGAGATGCCCCAGCTCAAGTGGGAGGCAGGAAAAAAAGGACCAATCCCTCCACCTTTTGCTCTATTCAGGATTTCAAGATGTTACAGGACTAAAGGGGTCCGTTTTCTTGCTCTCATCAATGCCCAGTAAGGCATGAAGAGGGGTTTGCAGCAAAGATGAGGGTTTAGGCTTAGGAAGTGGCCAACACCCTGAATCACAGGTGAGTTAATGCTCAAAAAACTGGTTCCCTGATGGTCATACAGGGGAAAAACCACTAATCCTGGTGACTACGGGAAGTAGGGTTGTGGTCAGAGCGACTGTGTCTCCTGATTGGCTCGTTCTGGGGTAGAGGGCAGCTGATCAGTGCATCTGGTCCTGATGTCAGCCATGGTGTTGCTTCATCAGTTTCACTGCTTTTCTGGGCCTAGAGCTGCAGTACAACTGAGGCCTGGATATTATCTCTAGTCCCACCAAAGCTCTGTCTCTGGTGTCAACAGACCCAAAGTTGTGTCCCTAAGATTAGTAGACGCTGATCGGAACTGCATTGTTCTGAGGGCTTAATAATTAAGGGAGTGGCCATGCAAGGGAGAGGGAGGCAGATGAGCCAGGGTATTGGATGAGGCCAGTTTGAATGGAAAGAAAGGAGAAAGGTTGTATTTTTAAAAAATGAGGACTCTGCCTGCTTACAAAGGGATTGGATGATGCTCAGTCAGGCTGGAGAGGGCAATGCACTGAATCTCCCCGTTCAAATGCCATTCTGACCTGGACACGCCTTCTCAGACATACCCAGAAACAACGTTTCATCTGGGCAGACTCGGCCTCCTCAAATTGACACATAAAACTAACCATCACACCTTCCTTCAGGCCGGCGTTCCTTTTATCTGTATCCCTAATAAAACACGTTCTATTTGATCCTGGAGGCGTGCCCTTCCTTTAATGAATTTTGGAGACTATAAATGGTATTGTTTATGGTTCACCCATATTGTTCATATTTTCTCCAATTGTTCATCCAATGGCTCATTTAAGTAACTTGTCCCTATCCCTACTTTATATACTGTTTTTTGCATATTTAGTGAATATTTTGAAGAAAGGCAAATCGTTACATGACAAACATTTGTCCTCTCATGTCTTTGTTCCCAAGCTCAAGGAATGCTTCTGAGTGACTTTCTGTAATATCTAACCTCAGGTAAAAACGACTTACACTGCTCTGTGACTCAGCTGATAACATTGCTCTAATGCACACGAACCGGCATTTCTCTCATTGAAAATGGCTGTTTACACGCTGTGTCAATCAAGATGAAAAGTGCTGAACATCGTGAACTGCCGGTTTGGTTCTCGTTCCAACTTCCGACTGCTCGACCGCCTGCTTAAACACGCACTGCTGCTTCTCCGGAAATAACTGGTGCTGACACCACCTTCTAAGCGTCCTGCTGCATTCTTTCTGCCACACTCCAGGAGACCAGAAAGCCCTTAGGAGTGCCCAGGGGACTTCACAGGCCTGTGAGAACTACCTGTTAATTGGGCTTGGTTGTTCTGTGGGGATATCACCCAACAGAATACACACTTACTAGGATAACCACTGGCATTAGCCAGTTCAGAGCCCTTGGGGCTGAGCTTGCCAGAAGAAAGCACCACACCCTGAATAGGCAAATAGGGTGGGGACCCCAAGGGGGGACGAATTTACCCAGAATGCTCCTCAGTGCAGTTCGGAGGTTTTTACTGAGGGTTTTCTCTGTACAGAGTGTAAGGTCCAAGACTCTTAGTGTTTCTTTCACTTTGGGCAGGGAAGACAAGCTCTATAACCTTAATAGATGCTATTTAATCAAATCCACACACTGAATATTGGCCCAGAGACAAACAATTCAGAGCGTATAACTTATCGTAGTTGGATCCAGGTGTGTGATGCAATGCAGAAAACTACCAGTGTGTCTCCAAATAACACACTTTTATTTTCCACATAAACACATGCCAACAAAGACTATGTCTTAATGTGAAGCCAATGTGAAGTTTCAGTGTTAATACTACCATTTTGAAGATGGCCATTCCTTGATACGGAAGATAAAAATGTGGTTCCTTTTGTCAATGGCCATTGTCTCCAGGATGTGCTGCATAACAACTAGACAGGAAAACTGGAAGGTTCTGCAAACAGACAGTGCAGAATAATTAACTTGTATAAATCCTTTTCCAGGCACAGTTATAAAGTTTTTTTGGTTTTCTTTTAAGGTACAGATGTATGATCAGAACCAGTCTTCTGAATGAAGGGAGTGATACTCATTTGAAATATAACCTAAGGGTTACCAGTAAAAGGATGCCCAGTCCAAAATGTTTTCTTCATATCCGTATCACAGTGTCTGATAGTTGGCATACACTCTTGGGAGCTAGAGGATCTCCCGGGTGTCCATCTGTCATAGTTTCAATGAGGAAGGTAACTCATGAGCACATTCATCAACATTATCATCTTGTGTAGGATTTTCCATGGCTTTGTGTCTCCTTTCAGAGTCCTAGGGGTTTGAGTTGAAGACAGGAGTGGAGAGGACACATCTAAATCATGAGGTTTTCCTTGGGAAGTTCTGAAAGATGAAGATAACTAGGAATAGGAAATCTATTATATTTCCGGCATTGTGCCTGAGGCCACCATGATCAACTCCTAGAATATCCCTGGCAACCCAAGGACACCGGTATTTTAACAGTCAAGCATCTGGTAGTGGCAAGGAATAAAACTGAACTTAAAAGCTTTTTTGTTTGTTTGTTTTTAACTTAGATAACTAAAAAGTCTAGGCTGTGTGTTCCAGGTGTAGTGGGATCTGGGCTTGACCTATGCATTCATAATCTCTTAACTTTTTTTCTTCTGTGTTATCCTTATTCTCAAGCAGGTTCTCTCCTCTACATGGGATCTTCAGGTTTACATGACCCCTATTATGGTTTGCCATCTCAAGACGGGAAATACACTCTCTCATCCAACATCCTTATCGATCCCAAATGGAACTTATGAGAGACTTGGATTGGCCCTGCCCAGTCCTATATTCACCTCTGTAGTGGTACTTCCTGGAGTATCACAAGAATGTATGAAGGCACTGGAATACCTGGGTAGAGTCGGTACAGAGTGAAGCATACAGTGAACAATAAGAGACATGAAAACAGAGGATGTTAGTTTCCTACTGATGCTGTAACAAATTACCATACATCTAAGGACTTTAAGCAACACAAGGAGGTGACTTCATAGTTCTGTGGATCATAAGTCTGATATGGTCTTACCAAGCTAAAACCAGGGTGTCTATAGGGATGCATTTTTTTTCTCAAGGCTCCAGGGAAGAGTCTGTTTCCTTATTCATACACGCGTGTTGGTAGAGTTTAGCTCCATGTGGGTGTAGGACAGAGGTCTTCATTTCTTTGCTGGCTTTTGGTCATGGTCCCTCTCAGCTTCCAGAGGGTGTCTGCATTGCTCTATCATGGCTTCTTTCATTTTCCGAGTCAGCAAGAGCGAATCAAGTACTTATTTTGTTTTGAATCTCTCCTGTCTCTTCTTCTGTTGGATTTGTCTGATGTAGCTGGGAAAGGTTCTTCAATTTTAAGTACCTATTTTATTATACTGGACCCACTTGGATAATCTAGAATAATCATCCCATTTTAAGATCTATAACCTTTATCACATCCAAAAAGTCCCTTTGGCCATGTAAAGTAACCTATTCACAGGTTCTAGGGATTAGGATTGTATAATTAGCCCTGTGCTTTTTACGCAGCTCTGTGCTTTCACTCCCATTTGCCAAGTTCTTGTTATGGTTGAATAACCTGTTCCCAGAATGAGGGGTCTCTGACACTGAAGATGAATTAATGAATCACAGAGGCCCAGCTGACACACATCACAGGATAATATTATAACGAGAAGAATGAACCCCAGCAGGAACTGCCTGACTCTACTTCAGCCCCTTCCCCTCACTCTCATTTCCCAGTTTCAAGAGAAACAGCACGTCTGCACTCCCCTCCTAGGAATTCTCCCCCTCCAGAATTCCCACCAACTCCCTATAAGAATCACTGGCTTAATCAGAGATGTTCAGATGCATTTCGAGTCAGGAACCTGCCATCTCTTCAGGTTGCCAGCATCTGAAATAAGCCACTTTCCTTCTCACTAGCACCTGTCTCATGAGTTTGGCTTTTGTGTTGGCAGGTAGTCCAGCCTGTGGGGACATGTTTTCTGGCTTCAGGATAAAGACATCTTTAGGGGGGTCATTTTTTGGCCTGCCAGAGAGGGATGGGAAAATGTCAAAAATGAACTATTGAAACCATCATTTTTAAGGAATGAAGTAGTTGTAATTGAAGATTGCTAGCATACCCTCACATGTCTCCTCCAAGTAAAACTTAAAAGCTGACTTGAGAGGAAGCCCCTCAATTCCTATATTTTTGACTGTAAAGAATAATCATCTCTTTCTGAGAAGCTTGTCCTCCTTAACTGAGTACTCAGTGTGGGCTGTGCAAGGGAAAACACTGATAGAATGATAAGCAGGAAGGAGAAAAGCATCTATCTAGTAGCCAGATCAGCCAAATCAGATGTAGGGTCAGCTAGATCATGCTAATATCCTTGGATAATGCTGCCACCTAAATGGAACCCAAGAATCCCTGCTATGATCCAGTCCTTTACTGAAACATCTTACTGTAGATCATTAAAACTCAGCATCACATTCTCTCTAGGACTTAGTCCCACTGAGGTGTTTGTACCACAGGTACTGTAGGCATATTGGCTGGTATCTGTTAGTTGATTCATTGTAACTAGTTGATTGACTCTGGGCCCAGGAATCTTCTGAATTCTAACTTTAAGCTCACCATTGGTTATAAGATTGGTGTCTAAAGTTTACCTTAGTGTACTACGATAACAATCTATCAACCTATCTGTCTATCAATCTATCTATTCTATCTATCATCATGTAACCATCTATTCATCATTTGTCCAAAAAAAATTTTTTTTTTGTTAAAAAACAACTACACTTTCAGATTCAGGAAAACTCTCAAAATCAATTTTATTTCTCTTGCACTTGGAAAATTATTTTTAAATTATTCATGTTAACACCCTCCAGATAAATTGAACTGTTAGAGTATTTAAGAAAAGCTTAGTAAAGTCAATCTTTTACACTAATGGATTCCATTTTTAAATATTAACCATTTTCACATTAACCATTGCTTTTTGACTATGCCACCACCTAATCAACAACTTCAAGGATCATTAATAAGAAAAAAGTGAATTATTAAAATTTTAACATTATAAACCATTTTTTAACTTTTGCATATAGCTATCTGACTTCAAGAATCATTAATCTTAATAAGAAAAAAATGAATTATTAAAATTTTAACATGAACTATTTTTTAACTTCTGTTTATGGCTACCTGACTTACTAGATATCTGAAGGAGCTTTCTGTTATATATCATCTAAAAAGTGCTGGGTTAGATAGTTGCTTTTTTAAAAAAAACGCACTTTTTAAATGCATGCCTAAGCTTACGGAAAAATAAAGAAAGTTCTCTTGGGCCGGTGACATCAGACAGCAGGAACCCAGAGAGGCTGCACGCCCTGCAACTGGCTTTGATCACCCTGAAGGCACCCACGAGGTGCTCACGGCTTTGCACTTCGAACACTCCTCCAGTGACCTTGAACTTTATTTTCCAAATCCCAGTGCTTGTGAAGCGGAAGGTGGTGCTGTTAAATATACACTGAAAATTCCACTGCCCCTTGGGGTGTGGAATGCCTCAAGAGAATGTCACTTCTACCGTAACAACGAGGAAATGCTGACCAGTGCACAAAATCATGGGCTCATCAAAGAGCTGAGGCCACATGGCCAGGAAACGAAATTCTGAAGAGTAAAGTTCCCCCTGCCCCAGTGAGAGTCAAGGCCCACGAATTTTTTTTAAAATTTAATCTTTGATGGTGCATCGGAAGAAAAGGTAGCTGTCATAGAGCGGGGAAGAAGAAATTTTTAAAAAAAATTCCTAAGGGCTGAGTATCCACTAGTACATCAGTTTAGAATAACTGGGGGCTCTTGACACAAGGGGAATTTGCACCCATTCCCAAGCTCCTCTCCACGGTCTCCAAGATCAAAAGGCTGGAGAAAGCCTCTCTTGGCGGCACGGGATGCAGGAGTCACAGCCCTGCTGCGCCCTGATGCCCCCCTCACCATCTGAAACTGGTGGCAAGAAGCGGCAAAGCTTCCAGCTTCCTGCACTGCTGAGGAAGTAGAAGCAAAGCCAGTTCCCTGTGCAGAAGGACAGCACACCCCACTTGCTGCATTCGGCGTTCAGGCAAAGATGGTTGCTTCCAGGGAAAGGATAGAAGCAAAAGCCCCCTGCCCTGGGGACAGAGGTGAAACTCTCTGGGCCCAAATGCTGCACCGAGGGAAAGCAAAGTTCCCCAGTACTGGCAGAGGGGCAGGAACCTGTCCCCGTAGTCCAGCTCATCCTCCTTCCAGGGCACAGAGCAGGCTGGGACAGGGCGGAGGTTGGGTTTGGAAGGAGCAGAAAGGAAATACCCAGCATAATGATTAAAAATTGTGAGGGATGATCAAAATTATGACAAAGGAACAAGAGGCTATGAAAAACAACCCCGTGGACTTGAAAAATAATGAAATGAAATTGTAAAAATGAAAAATCAGAGTTATATATTTAATTCAATTGATAAGCAGCAGGTGGGATAGATATCTATTTAGCTGATAGATAACCAGCAAGAGGAAACATTCGTGTAGAACACACTGTGTCTGGGGCCCTCTAATGTCATGCAGTTGCTGGTCCTGCTGTTGACATGGTCAACTCACAGCAGACCAGCCTAAGAAAATAAGCAGAAAGGCACCTACAGATTTATGTGCAAGGATCTTTATTCCAGCATAATTCACAAAAAGCAAAAACTGTGGAACAACTTAAATTCCAATTAACAGAGGAGTCATGAATTAAGTTATTGCCATTTTAAAGTCTCATAAGAATATGAGAGGACATGGGGAGATATTCATACAACTTCATTCCAAAATGAAGGTCCTTTCTTATTGTCTCAATTATATAAATAAAATATAATCATTAAAAAAAGTACACAACATAGAAAACTTAGAGTAGTCAGAGTTAATTTCAACACACAAAGATAAGCACTTTTGATAGAGGGCCTGACAAAGGTTTTCCACGTGTATGTTCAGGTTCCAACATACGGTTAACTGCAAAGAGCAGGCTGCTAAATTGCTCATCCCCATGGGGAGAAAAAAAGACAACAAATTAGCAAAGCACTTATTCATGCTTCTGGGAATGTAGATGATTTTTTTTCTTTCACTTATCGCTCTTTTACCCCGTGTCTACAGATAGCATGATTACTTTATAAGAAAAACATCTTAAATAACATAAATGCTGTACATGATTTGATATTAAGCTAACTTATGACTTTCTTTCATTGCTTTGAACACAGAATATAAAAAATAGGCACATTCGTTTTTGCGAAATGAGAAATAACGCTCATTAATCACTTTGCTGTATTCCTCTTAATGAAGACATGCAAATGCATATGCAAACAAGCCGAACTTCTATTATGGGGCTCTGACAGGATGCTCTGCAGAGGAGAAGGTAATGACAGAGCTTGAAAAATAGGAGGGCAGAGAAAGCTTAGGGATGGTGGAAGGTTCGTATGCTGAATACCTTAAAAGAATTGTTTTAACCTGATAGTGTTCTAACAATCGTACAATAAGATCACAAACAGCATTAAGAAACAAAAGCTAGTCGAGGTGACATGACACACGGAGTACAACAGAAGGGGAACGTGAAGGTGCAGATCAAAATGGGAATGCGTACGTTTTAATGCTCAGACTCCTCCCTAAGCCTGCCAGATCATCGCATTTGAATGCTTGTCAATTTCAGTCGCTGTTTCCTACGCCTAACCCTAGGATATTCTTATCCAATATCACACAGTTCAACCTTCCCAGACGTTGTCCACATGATTCTATACATGCACAAGTCTAGAAATACACATTGAGTAAACTCAGTGTTCCTCAAGCTCATTAACGTCCCATGGAAAAGGCCTGAATGTCCCATGAAGGTTCTCGATATAACTGTCCCAAAGAGAATGGGAGCGAGACTCACAGAAAATTAAATCCCTTGGACAGGGCAGAAGAGACTATCAGGCAGCCCCTTACTGGGTTAGTTCCGTTCCTGCTCCGTTTTGTGCAAAATTTGGACAGCCTGCTGCCTTAAATGGCTTGGGAAACCAGAACGAAGATAAAACACTAGATTTCATTCTACAGATATTTTTGTAATTTTATTATTGGAAAGGTTTGGGATTTAGGGAAGGGAATGTAAGAAATGGTAAAACACCACCACTGCCTTCCAGAACCTTCCCATCATCTGAGAGAGTCAGGTAGAAAGATGACAGCAAAACATGGCAGAGGTTTCTAAAGGGTTGGATTGGTGGTATGAGCACAGGAAAAGGAGGGTAAAGGGCAGGCCCCTGGAGAGGGGCTGCGATCACTACTAGAGTGACCACAGACCTCGCCACGCCAAGCAGGGTCTGTGGACTAGCATCAGCTGGAGCTTGTGAGAGATGCGGACATTCAGCGGCCACCCCCTTATTCCTGAGTCAGAATCTCTGAGGGTGGCACCCATTTAACAGCCCTCCAGGCAATAGTTACAGGTCCTGAAGTTGGAGTTGCAGCATTGCTCTGAAGCCCAGACACTTGTGAGGTAAGAGGACTCGACCCTTCCTGTTGTTTATTTCATAACACACCGTTTTAAAATCAGTGATTACTGTGTGCGCTCTCATTATAGGAAAATTAGAAAATCTGGAGGAATACAAAAGGTGAAAGTTGTCCTTATGAATTTAGTCACAGTTCTCCAGTGAAACAGAACCAATAAGATATATACATACACAAATACATACATATTCATATTTATGCCAGTATATACTGGCTCCTGCCTACTCCTTTACATGGGAGGGTTACAGAGGCTGGTGAGTCCCAGGTCTGCAGTGTGAGATGACACGCGAGAGGCCTAGAAAAGCTGATGGTTTATTTCCGGTCCAAAGGCAGGGAAAGAGCTGACATCCCAGTCTGAAGGCTGTCAGGAAGAATTCCCTCTCACTGAAGGGAGGGCCAGTCTTCCTGTTCTAGCTGGGCTTTCAACTGATTGGCTGGGGCCCACCCACATTAGGGAGAGCGATCTGCTTGACTCCGTTAACCGATTTAAATGTTAATCTCATCCAAAAACAGCCTCACAGGAACACCCAGAATAATGTTTTGCTAAATATGTGGGTACCCCATGGCTCAGTCAGGTTGATACACGCAATTAAACATCATACCTGAATGAACCTTGGTAAACATTTTGATTCATTTCACTTGCCACCTGCTTAGAGTCAACCCTGGGGAATGGAAATGCATGTAAATGAGGACAAAATTGTTTGGGTGTGAAGAGTCAGCTAAACTACTTTTAGCTTCTCTGCTCTGCCACCATTGGAAGTAGAAGACAGGTGCGCTCACCTATGCTACCACCTCTTTCTGTCCAAGCAAAGGGTTTCATTTTCATATATTCATCACAGACAAGAAGCTGAGGGTTTTCTTTTCCCAGAGCAATTTTTCTAGCTGTGGCATGAAGTATATCTCTGGCATAAACATCACCCTTCAACCCCATCTGAGCTGAAAATCCCATTTCTAATCTTTCTGATTGAGAAACGATAGAGTGGATTTGCTGAAAAACATCTGCCTTACTGACAGCTGGTCGCCCTTCTGCGAGTGGCCCTAAAGTAAGTGCATATTGTTGATGCTTATTCATTGAGACGAATATTTTTAAAAGCAGAATGTGCACTATAATTTGAAACAGAATCGCCCCTAGGTTGATTGGAAAATTTTGTCATAACGTTAGATTATTGTCTATTTTCTTACATTGTGATGGCTGTGGTTACACAGCCTTATAAAAGTTTTGATAAGAATTTGATTCTCTCTCATTCCTTTATGACCAGAGAGGCCTGGCAAATCATGGGACAATGTGAGCCCGCCACCATGCCCAGTTGACTCTTTGAACAGTAAATTCTCTTCTCTAAATTACATTTTCCCCGGCAGTGGTTCTGAACCGTGTCAGCACATTGGAGTCACCTGGGAGCTTAAAAAACATACTGATGTGTTGTTCCCACCCACAGGGGCTTCGATTTGATTGTTCTGGGGTGCCATCTGGGCGTTGGGGTTTCTAGCAGCCTTTGGGTGACTCATGTGCTGCCAGGGTTGTGAACCATTGCCTTAGGGGCCTTGTTATTGCTAAGTGTGGTGATGTGACACCTGTGTCACCTGGGCAGTGAATCTGAACCTGCATTTTAACAAGACTGCCAGGTATTCTGTAGACACATTAAAGGTCGCATATAGCCCTGTCCTATGAATCGGTTTTCCTCTTGGTATTAAAATCAGCCTTTGGCAATAGGGAAACTCACTCAGGTGAAAACAGTTGTTTGGGTTAATGAATTCTAACAGGTGGTCACAGCACTTTTTGATTAAGTCAGAGAAGTGAAAGTTCTGTTTATGGAACTCGCTGCATCTGGAAGCTGGATAGGATATAGGTATGACCAGGAGCATTCTTGGTTCCTGGAAATGCCCTCACCTGGATAAATGCCTGCATGGTCTCCCTAACACTACGCCTGTCCCTGTCTGGGCCCTCGGAGCCAGAGCACAAGTCCCACGTGCTCTCCAGAGCCCGGCCTACACAGCTGTGTGTTCTAGGCACAGAAAAGAACAATGCCCTTCTAGGTTCAAAGAGGAAAACATGGAAGGAACATGTATTTTAAAGACGTCATCTCTCACTCAAGTAAAGGCTGCAACAGGGAAATGTTTACCAAAAAAGTAGGGAAAAAACCTTCAAGCAAAAACTAAAGGGTAAATTTTCTTTTATCATGTTCTGAATAGTGTCAGCCAAAGGTGAGTTCAAATGGGTGCCTATAGCCCTGATAGATTATTTACCCTCTCTCATCTTTGGTTTCATAACCAAATAAAGCGGGAATGAGAATACCTACCACTAGGGATGTCATGCATTTTGATTAAGATGTGACATCAGCTTTCTGGCCTTGGTTTCCCCAAATGGAAAATGGAGTTCATGATCCTCACCTCTGGATTGCTGTGAATATGTGATAATGTGTACCGAGTACCTGGCTCACAGTGAATGGTTATCACATGGAAGGTGACTTTTCTATATTGCTAGCGGCAGGAAACATGCTGAGAGTGGTCATAAAAGTAACAGCAGCAGTGGTCACCGTCAGGGGTTGGTCTTCTCCCCTTCGTCTCATATGGGGCCAAGTTTGGTGGAGAGATTAAGTGACCTGCCTACACCCTTTCACAGCATCCTTCTGTCAAATTCTACCAAGATTCTTATCCCTGGGGGCTGGGGGAAACATACCAATGGAGACATTACCATCTTGTG